>JAUMHQ010000044.1:8594589-8610761 GCA_032361165.1 Enteromius paludinosus | reverse complement strand
CTTACATCGGCGCATGTCCTCTGACGTAACGTTAGGAGCTAGTGACAATGGATGATGACGTATAACAGTGTAGTAGTCGTGTCCCATTTCTTAGGGGAAAATATTTCAGCCTTTCCCCTTTATTTTAAGGGGCGAGGGGTGGGCAAAGGGGTAGAAAATAGAATTGGGATTGGGCCTATATTCAACTAATTATGCTCTTTTTTCGTCTCGTAAGTTGTCTTAGACTAACTTACCCATTAATGTTTGTCATTTGTAAAAAATGATGAAAATTAAATGAAAAAATATACATATAAATAAATTAAATTTAATTTACTAAAAAAAATTATTGATGTAATCAATTAATCAATCAGTTGATGTAAATAGTGTGAGCTGATCAAAAAAGAGACATGTGACTTCACTCAGTGACTTGGGTCGAGTAAACGACCAAAGTTGAGTAAACTCAAAACTCAAAAAACTTGTGCAGCAAGTTGCCCTGAAATTTAAGTTAAGTCAACTTGTAGCTTATTCCTGTGTAATATTCTGTCATTTTAATGTAGTTACAAAGGTATTACATGTATTTAAGCTCTGTATGGGTTAAATCAAACTAAGGTGTAGCTATAAGGTGTACAGTATAGATACACACAAAGTACACTTAACTATAATCTTGATACACTTTATTTTAAATAGCTTATTCCTGTGTACTTGAATTTATAATTATGTCGTCTGCAACACATATGTAACAATCTTTTGGTTACATAAGCAGCTGTATAACAGACTTAAAAGCAGCTTTACAGTAATAAACAGCAAAATTGCTGAATCAATTATGGAAACTCATGGAGACAACCCAGATTCTGCTGTAAAGCAGCTCTAAAAAGAAAATAGTGTCATTATTCAGCTGGATTCAGTTCCGTACCAGTGTAAAATTAATCAAAATCATCGTGTTGTTATTGTGTGTTTAGATCTGCAGGAAAGGGAGAATATTTGTGTGTGTTTGAGACTCACTGATTGCGTGAGCGTATTAGTGTCTGTGCCATCAGTGGGCTTTCATGGAGGAGCATTTGTGTTGCATTTTGCATGACTTGAGGGCTTCCTGCTTTGGCCTGTCTGTTCGGCTCTCGTCAGCACTGCGCTCAGTGGAACAGTCCTGGATTGCCGCATTCTCTTCCACACCAACGTGTGTGTGAGTGCAAACGACTCTTTCTCACCACGGACCGATCGAATAACGTTCAGGAGGTCCTAACACAAATGTGTTCATTTGTGCACAAGTTCATCCCAAACTACAATTATAACTGTGACCGTGCTGTCACAATACATAAGTGCAATGAATAATACTTCTATTAGTATCTATGAGAGAGTGCATTAAATACTAAATAACTCCATATTCACATGTGTGTGTGTGTGTAAGAGAGAGAGCACTTAATGCACTTTTAATGAGACTGCCTTCAGTCCCCGAGGCGAAACGGTGGCTTGCCCCATCTCTGCATCTGACAGGGTGCAGAGTGAGCTATGAATTATTGCTTATTAAAAGAACTAATTACTCCCCTCTTCTCTCTGCAACATTTATTAGACAGAGGTGCAATTTAGGTTTCACAGATGAAGAAGAAGAAATAAAAGTAGGCGAGAGATTGGAGACGACTAAAGACGATTTCCTCGCCTTCACAGTCCCAACCCCCCCCCCACCCACACACACAAAAGTAAGGTACTATGACAAAAACCTAACACTAATAATAACAAAAATGCAAAGAGCCGATAGTGTTACTAAGTTACAAAAAGAACTAACAGCAAAGCAAACAAAATTCACTTCATTTACACAAACAAAAATAAACGGGTTTCAAAAATCCCCAGGAATGCCTGAACCAGGACATGCCTTGTAAATTGTCGTGTCTAGTAAATTGAGCTGCGAGTTTGGCAGTGTACTGGATAAATATTGGATGTGCCGCTCTAATTGAGCATTTCGTGTAGAGTTGCTGCTGTGGCTCTTGGGGCCTCTGGGATGGGAAAGGCTCGTTTTTGAAGCGACGTGCAGCATTTCACCTTAAGGAGCCCACAAGGCGTTTTTAGCTGCCTACACTGTAAAAGCTTTCAAACCTCCGACCCGCCTCTGCTACATGATCAATATTGCAGATGCCGAAACGCATGAATGTCTGTGAATGCGTTTATTGGGGGCAATCTTGAGGAGTGTTTGAGTGTGTGCAACGTCTCCAGTGGGCTGCCCCCTAAATGTGCGTCTTTCGCCTCACATATATGAGCGGATGGACCTCACTGTGGTAGCTATATTTACTTTTTGCAAACAGTTGCACCATGGTGCCCAAATAGGTGTTTGCATTGGCTGGAATGAAAGACTAGTTGTCAAACATATTATATTTTTGGACGTTAATATACAACAGTAGCTTCAGTGAAACGATTGCTGTCCGTAATTTGCTTTATTCTAAACTGATTTGGCCCTCAGACAAACTCATTTAATATACAGACAAACAACCTTTCACCAGATTCTTTAATTAATCATGCACGTTTCGTCTCTTTATATGAGACACATTTAACGCTTTTAATAGAGGAGACAGGCCTTCTGTCAGGGTTTTCTTGCTGTGAGTGAAAAGCACAGAGGTGGTTACTCATCCCACATGTGAGACTACGTGATGGAACTGTGTCAAGATGTAATAACTGCTTTAGTACACTGTAAAAAACAAAACCATTAAATATACAGTGAAAAAACAGCAGCCGTGGTTGCCTGAATTTGACAGTAAAAAAAATATGGTTTTACATTTTAGGTTTTATGGTTTTAAACTTAATTTACAGGTAAATACCGTAACTGATATAATGCTAATATATCAACCTATTAAAGTACTGAAATCTGTTTTGTACCTTTTTGTACCCAAATGCAGGAAGTGATGAGAAAGTCACATGATGAACCAAAGCCCATCACAATCAGCTTTTAAATATGAAAATATATAGAATGTTCACACTAACACTAAACACCATTACGGTGAGACAACAATAGTTTAACAACATTACATGTAGCATACAACCCTAATAAGCATAACTGATTGAGTGCTATTTCACAAAAAAAACATCAAATTCAAAGAAAATTTGAAATACAATGCAGTTAGTTTACATTTTTTCCCATTTTTTACAAATTTTACAGGAATTTACCGTTAACCATTTACCAGGTTTTTATCGTAACATTTTCAGTTTTTTACCATTAAAATCACAGTTGTATCATCATTTTAACTTGTAGAACAAACTACAAAAAATCTTTAGAAAAAGACATTCTGAATCAGGTACTGATTTTTTTTTTATGCAGTACAATAAATGTGTATTTCAAGTGTTTAAAAGGATGTAAAAACACCTTAAATGTATCATAAAAGTAGTCTTTAAGACTTAAACTTATATAGCCATAAAATAGTGTGTATTGGGATACATCACATAAGTTGCCTTATTCCTCATTCTCTTTTATAAATTCATCTTTTGTGTTACGCAGTACAAACACCGTATTATGGTTTTGGAACAATTAATAGTTAATAATGACATAATTATACAATTTTAACATTTTAAAACACATTTTCATATTTTATATAGGCCTATGCACCTTAGAAGGTTGAAAAAAGGTTGTATCTGATTTACATTGTAGCTGGTTTCCTATGGATTTTTGAAAGTTGCTCAGAGGTTCTTACAGTGCATCAGGTACATTCTGTAAATAGTTTAAATATTATGCCTTTCAAAAAAAAAGAGCGGCAGATTTCATGTATTGGCTGATGAGTGTCTGTGTGTTATGTGTGTGTATTGGCCTGGTGTTGAGATGTGTGTGCCTCTAAAGGCTGTGATATGACAGGGGTTAGATGTTGATAAGGTCGGTACAAACCCCCTTCTTTAGTTCTCTTTCAGCACCTGGAGTACCGGCTCGCTGTGGAAAACACTGATCACAGAAATACCTGACATAGAGACTCCAGGAAAGAGGTTTGTGAGTGATTTCTGATTAAGTTCCGTTAACAACATGGCTAACCCGTCTCAAGCTATCGGCTTGAACTGTATCCACTGTGATCTGTAATCTTCCATGATGCACTTTTTTTCTTTTCTTTTCTTTTTTTTTTTTATAAAAACTGAATACCTAAATTAGAAGTGCCAAATACTTTAGTTTTTCATTCATTTTGGGAAAAACGGGTTTAATCAAACAACAGAAACACTGACACAGAAAGCAGCATATCTGAAAATAAAAATGAGCTCTCCGCAAGTTCTGACAACATCTAAGTTATGTGTCAGCACTTAGGAATAACTAAATCCATTAAAGTATATCTAAATGGGGATAAGAAGGAAGGACTAATCTAGTCAAAATCACTGTGGACCTCGCCAACGATTATCCAGGAATTTCTCCATTGGAAGTGTTGAGGGACGACGCCAATATTCATGTTATCGGCCTTTTGTGGTACCGGACACTGAGAGAGAGCTGAAAAGACCCTCAAGCTGGGCTGTGTTCTCCCAGACCAGAAATTACACCAATCTCTATAGACACGGTTGACAGATAAAACCATCTTCTCTTTGAAAAGTTATGCATTTCATCATAACATTACAAAGCAAAGCTGAAAGACAGGTTTAGAAATGTCTTCATGATTCGCGAGTTATTATATGATATTAACTCAAAAACACCCTCAAATTTGAAATTCATGCAAAATGGAAAGCGGAAAAAATCAAAGCGAAGAAAAATTGATATGTACCCCCACGAATGTGTGCTGGATGCCCTTTTGCAGGGCACCGAAAGAAACAAAATACCATCATATTCCCAAAGCGAAGGGATCATAGATTACACATCGCATGTTGATGGACATTCCCTGACTCCTCCGCTTTATAACAGCAATAGATTTCAGATGAGGATCAACACTTTGAAACCTAATCGACGGCCCGGGGGCCGAGCTCTGCTACGGAGGGAGGCGAGCGAAACAGAGCAGGAGAAGTTGGGAAAGAAAAAGGGATTGAGGTCATTGGTAACATTTACAAATTGAATGTGTGATCAAAGTGTTAAGCCTGAATGGGAAAAAAATGAGGGGGGGTCTAGACAGACAAGGTGTGGACCCCAAATGTTATTCATTAGGATTTCCTTTTCCTCCCATTTCTCTTTCTTGCGTGCGCTTTCTGCTCTTCTTCGTGCCAATCTGTGACTGATTTGAGCGTCTGGTGCTGGAGGAGTCGGTCGCCAGGGGGAAACGGGATCCTGACGGGGCTGAAAAAGCCTGGAGCAGAGAGAAAGCGGCCGGGCCCTTTCACGTTAGTTTAAACTGACACCTCTGCTCACCTCAACGGAGGCGGCACTGAAACTCATACCGCTGCCAACCGGATTCACAAGCCTGGTTGTGCGTGACTCTGGTCTGGAAGACCGCAGCTATGGTTTCCTACGGGCTATTCAACATCACAATAAACAATCACGTCGGTGTATTCCTGGGTTTAATATTGCAGCAGGTTGAAGAGCTAATATTTCATTTAGTATGAAATAGGTTTACCATGAGCTTGTGCTCAAGGGCCAGATATGTCAAAAACTAGCGTAGGTGGATTAGCGAGAAGGGCTTTCAAACTGTAAAACTGATGTATTTTATTGAATAAAGCTGTGTAGCATTAACAACGCAGAGTATGAAAACAAGAGTTGATCTGGAAGGAAAAAATACTTGGATACTTTATCTAAAATCGCTGGTGTCTATGCAGCTAACTGCAGTTGACCATTTAAGACGGTCAAACACTATCAGACTTTCCAGCGTAATATAAATCGCGAAAGAAATGAAATTCTCTCTCAAAGAGAAATATTTCCTTCCACTTTCAGTGGGGTCAGAGGTTGCGGCAGTAATATCTCCACCTTCACACCCCTTAAATGAATATGAAACACCAAATTGACCATAGCTCACCCCTCAAAGTGTTCCTTGGACCTACAATTCCGATCTTCAAAGCTGACAAACTTCCTGTGCTTGGCCCCCTGGTTGTGACCACCCCAAGGTGAAGGGAGGGGGGCAGCGAATTGCTCAAGAGAGAAGCAGTGGAGGAAGGGGAAGATTTTGGCTCGCAGTAACTATTAGCCCTAATTGCTGGATGGGTGAAGGCCTTTGAAGGCACAGTATTTGTCCCAGGGCCTTTAATGCTGATGAATGCAAAGGTTTCTTTGAGTTGTCATTGGCAATTGAGTTGGAATCAATATTTACAAAACAGATACACTACTCCGGACGTAGAGCTGGACGCTAAAGTGTTTAAATATGTGGACGCAGAGCGCATGAGTAATTGCCATGAAGTTGACACTGCTTTTGTGCTGTTGTTCTCTACGCTTTCATGTGTGTTTGATGAAGTGAATTGAAATATATTAGTGTTTGAGAAGTTTATGAGAATCTGAATGCATCTTGGCTGTGAAAGTAAGCAATGCAATTTACGATCATTCTCAACAACCTCATACACTATACAGACCTGAAATGATTAGACTTATGGTTACCTTTAAAAGGCACCGGGTTAATTTGTCCTAAATGAAACAAATTAGGCATAGGAAGAAACAGCCTCCCGCTAACTTCTCTGCTTTTAATCTTGACGGTCTGAAATTGATTCAAGCTGATAAATTTGTGATCGGTTATGATTGATTAGGCCGCAGCCTGGAAAAGAAAGGGCTGGCGTCAAATTCACATTTTGTGGAAAACCAGGCACCCTGCATCCATCCATTATCATCCCTCCGTTCTCCAGGGAGGGAGGAGGGACAAGAAGAGAAATGAAAGTCAACAGCGGTGTTTAACATCCATCGAAACAGATGCCTCTTCATTAGGGCTTGGTTCAAAGCCAAAATGGCCACCAGTTGCTGGAGGCAGTGCATTATGGGATGAGGACAGAGGGCAGGTACGGTGTGGGGTGATTAAGGCACTGAATAAGCAGCATAATAACTCGGAGAGGTTCCCAGCACTTGCACAGTCAAAACAGAAACATGTGGGCTAATGTTAGGGTTTCAAACCCCTGGCCATATCACTGACACTACAGAGCTCAAGGTAGGCACTGCTCTAAATCATAAACACGTTGCCACTAATTCCCTTAGGATTTCACGGAAACTATGGATAGTCTTAATCACTGTGTTTAAAGCCATAACAACAAGACAGAATCTGGCTCCAGAGGAATCTGTTTGAAGCACACGCTGGTAAATTTAACACTTTTTTTAAATCCGTGAAAACAAGAAACCCTTTCATTTTTTATTAGACATCACTTCACAAACTTCCCAGTGCACAGTTAAAATATACCCTCCGAAAAGGATATATTATTCTATACTTGCTAACCCTTTAAAATCAAATGCTTTGTCCTTTTGGAGTGAGTTCATTTAAGCTATTGTGACTTAACATTTATGCAGCCCGTTAACATTTTATTACATTTATCATAGCACATATGGTTAGTCTTCCCTGGGATTCAGACAGACATCGCTGACACACAGAAAGGAACAGAAAAAAAATAACTACAGAGGTGCCACACTGATTAAAAATTCATTTCATATTTTACTGTAGATGATCATGTTATTGGGTTTTGCTTTACAAACCAGGAAAAAGATAATGTCTCGATAAAGTTTGCTGTGACAAAACTGTTGGTAGGAATGTAAATTAATTACATTTATTACATCTTACATTTTATGTTGGATTTCAGTTGTTGCCAATTTTAATTCATTTAGTTAACAACAGTATAAAATAAATAAACTAAAATCTAAAAGCCAAAATTGTAGCAATAATAAATTTTTGTTTAATAGCTCAAGCAATATACTGTAAGTTGCATCAGGTTAACTGATGCTCTACTCTCTGTTAAATATTTCATTAAGGGGAAAAGCAAGAGAAATTAAAGCCAATGCATAAATGTCTAAATGCATCAGAAGTTAATTTTTACCCACGAACACTCTAAACCATGAAATCATATACATTGCTGGATCCCCATTCGGAAAATTAAATAATGTCTTAATTAAAATCTAAAAACGCAAAAAAATTAAGGGATAGAAAATACATTTGTTCGATGTGAAAGTCACCGCCACTATAGAAAACATGTGTTGCATATCGACTATGTAAAAAAGTGAGAGAGAGAAATGAGTAAGGATGGTAAAAAGACGTATTGTGCATGGAATCATAAGTCAGTGGAGACAATGAAAAGCAAAAGCAATGGAAACCCGGCGAGTGACATAGTTGGAATGAGAGAGCAGAATCTGAGCTGCTGTGGTCAGACTCAGCACATGCATGGTAATAAGAGTCAACAGCTCTTTTTTTTAGCTTGTGCCATGTGCGTATGCAATTTATTTTCTTTGAGACACTTTAGACATGAAGTTGTCTGCAAAAAAAAGAGGAAATAAAATAGCAAACAACATTTCTTTAATAAAAAAAAGTGTTTTTTTTTTTAAAGATGTGTGCTTTGCATCCAACTTCATGAATGACATTCAGACTTTTTTTCCCTTCAACTCTAAATCACTAAACTTTAATAGACACAACGTACTGGCATCAGTCTCTGCTTCTTATTTCCATCCAGAGACGGCATAGAACACGAAAGCAGCACAAGCAACCTCAAATTTCGATGTTCGTCAAGGCACCAAATAACTATCCAATGCATTCACAGAAAAGTATGTTTACATTTAATGTACATAAATAAAAACAGTGGCCCGCTTTACTTCTGCTGTACAGTATGTGGGGTTAACATTTGTGCTGTGCTTTGGGTTATGAAACAATTGCATATTTCCTTGTGTCATTGTGAAATTTTTAGGAGTGAATTTCTGTCCACCACAGATGCAAGTTTTATATTTTTGCAGTGCATCTTAAGAGTCAAACAGCCATTTTAAAAACAGCAGTTACCTCTCTCTCTCCACCTCAATGTCTGCCTACAGCTTTTTCTCCCCACAGAGAGACACATGCAGCATTTCTAGCAGACACTTGGTATGAGTTACGCCATGAATAAACTCACTAAATAAAAAATCATCCCAATCTGATCCACTTTCACTCACTAAACCTTTTCATCTAATCTGGGTTGCCATGGGGATGACCAATTGCATATCGTATGCATGCCTGAGCTTGAGCAAGCGCAGAGCGCAACACAGAAATGTGTTCTACTTAAAGTGCTAATTTTACATATTTGCTGCACTCTGTCTTTTTTGGCCACTTATGGCACTCCATTTTTAGCCCGATACATTCCTAGAAAATGACATTCTGTATTTCTTTTGACTTGTGCCATTTAAGAAGCCTAACCTTCGAGACTTAAGGAGGAAGAAAGCAATTCAGCCGAAATGGATCCAATCATATCCACTATCAAACCTCAAATGGTAACTTGAAATAAAAACAGAAATGAACTTCAACATATATTGGTGAACTATACCATGCCGTCCCGGCTTTCATGGTTAATTAGGGCGATTAGTGGATTTAACAATGTTATTTTAGGGGAGGTAAAGTGAGATTAGGGCTAAATGGGATGAGTGTAGTGAGGTAGAAGACGGAGGCCGGTCCCAGTTCTCACTGCAAGGAGTTTGGGTGGTACAGAGTGTGTTAATGTGTGTTATTATCTCTATTCCAGCTGGGGCCCGACTCTCCCTTTCCCTCTCTCTGCATCTGTGCCTTATTCATACACACACATTTGCTTTACAACGATGGTGGGGAATTTCCACTGACTTCTACGTTTTATAATGAGCTGGTGATATTTTCTATTCCCTAAACCGAACCCTCACAGAAACTAGATTGTCACATTTTCATAAAAAGGGGACACTTAACCCTAAAATTTTGAAGGTGTGATTCATTTGTTAAAACAGTGCCATCTTTGCTGCCCCTGGAACAAAATAATCTTCAAATCTGAAGAATCAGTTTATAGTTTTTGTGAAATTGAGGTTTTGTATGTTGCTCGTACATCAGTATCATTCATCTATCATTTCCTCATGGGTAAGGTTAAGTTTAGGTGGAGAGATATGGTCAAGATTACATTTTTGGATTAAAATGCTGTTCCTTGGTTAACTAAATACGCTGACCCAGGAACACATGTAACTCAGCAGAATCCAGACGTGCCAATGTTCACATATTGTTTCTTTACAAAGAGACATTACCAACTACTGGCCTGGCAAGCAAGTCATTTTTGCAGATCTGTGGGAACGGATGTTGTCATCTGTACATCAAATTGTTTTTAGTTCATGATTGTGGTGTAAACATATCCTAAGAGCTTACGTCCTGGTAGAAACACCCTAGGAGAAAGTGATTTTCCTCTGAGCAATGAGTAAAAATGAGAAATATATAATACAAATACTATCAGAAATGTTAGAATCACCTCACATTTTACACAAATGATGTCTAAACCCTGAAAAGTATACTAAAGTAGTATAGTAAAAGCCAAAAAGATAAATGTGTGTGTTAAGCCTAATGTAAAAAAGAGCATGTGTTTCTACAGTCTCGCTCTAACTGTACTGCTGGGTCCAGATGCACAGATGGTGCACTGCCTTACCCCCGTGTGGTCATGTGGCCGTCGACTTGTTCCTAAAAGGATGCCAACTTCAGGCCCACAGCCATACGGTTACACTAAAGTGGGGGGTCCCATTACAGAAACCCTCTGAGTTGTAGTAATTATATGCTTGTTTATGCAGAATGGAGTCTGATTGGCTGATTTGTTGAGCTCTTTGTTGTCTTCATACAAAGCACTGGAACTAAAAAGCTTCTGGAAGTACATATGTGCACCCAGACTAAGTCAAAGCGGCTAAGGGTGACAAAAGTAACAGGACATTTAAAGTACCAAGCCAGAGTTAAGCATTTCAAAATGTTTCCATTGTTAACTCGCATAAGAGCATTGCATTTTTACTCTTTCGTAGAAGCCACATAAACAGCATTATGGCTTAATGTGTATATTTCACTCTCTAAACACACTTCCACTCCCCTCACCTCTGGAAAGCTTTACACTTGTTTAAATCTCCCTCTTTTCTCCATTTCAAAGCTGAGCATGGTGACTTTACACCACATGAATTTCAACTTCAATGTAATTAGCTCACTATGTACTAGCAGAAGATCATCTGGAGATTTTCTGCTAGCTTACGGGTCACATGCAGGGGATTGGAGGGGTTAGAGTCTCAAAGGCGCTGGAATATGCTTTACATGCTCTGGGTTCTGCCAGTGATTTGGTACTTTTATTTCATGTTTGGGTAATGGGCAGTAAAGAGATGGAATGTATTATAATTGTGTAACACTGTGTATCTGTAGTAATATTACAGAACTATAAACAGTGTTTTACAACGCTTCCACTTTTTGTGTTGTGTTTGACACGACTTTCTGTCCAATCCAATACACAAATATTGCCATAATCATTTCAAACAAAATTTACATTGTCTAGATACAGTATTAACAAATTACTTATTATAATCTAGTCAACATTAAAGCTTGGTCATTAATTACTGGTGTGAAAAAACTCTTTTTCTGTCAAGACCTCTGGTGAGCACATTTTTAGCTAGTTATTGTATTATGTATGAGTGCAAAGACAAATGATATATATATTACTTTGAAGTTCATTATACGTTACTTTAATGCTTAAACATTTTATACATACACTCAATTTTGTCACTGGTCTCAAAATAAAAGTGAGCCCACAGTCGATTTTGGAGGAATGGTTTCAGCGTCAACATATGGTCTTTTGTTTGAACCTGCAGATCCAGTTGTGTCATTTTGATTAAGCATTACAAGGTCACATTAGAATAAAAAAGAAAGAAAGAAACATGCATGGACGAATTATTCGCAATAAGATCTATAACATGCATTTACAAAATAGAGGCTGACTTTAACATCCAAAAGAGCAGCTTGAGGAAACACTTTACACTTTTCACCCAGAGAGCAGAGCAATCAGGCAGACAGACGTATGACAGCTGAGTGTCTTGGAGCTCAGAGAGGGACTTGCTACATGCATGGCAGGACTGTTTCTGGAACTCAACGTGATGCACAGAGACAGAGAATGGCAAGAGAGGGAACAAAGCCCTGCTGCCTGTACACCGCTCAGTTTAATGCAGCTTGATTCATCAGTTAAATCATCTATATAACAGACAGAGCAAGAGAGAGAGAATGGGAAGCCTGAGAGAGCAGATAAAACAAAGCAGCAAACGGTTACGCAGTCATACGGTGTCATGTGACTTTTTTACACCATCGCACTGATTTCCATTCGGGGTTATGAAACCCTATTCTGAAACATGGTTAGTTCACACAACAAACTGTGACGTCTAAGGGGTACAGTGCAAAACTAAAGCAAGATGTTTACCAACAGACAACCAATCATACACTCTCCTAGTTCTCGCCTCATTAAATATTCATGAGGTTTGTACACTTTATAAAATAATAAAAATAAATAAATAAGAAAAGTAATATCCTGAGCTGATGAGACTAGAGTATAGAGTAATACATGGCAACAAAATGGCCCGTTTTCAATGTTATCGGAACATTTGCAGGCCAGAGAAAGAAAAAATAAGTGCATATGTGATACGAATCACAGCGGAGTGAAAGATTGCCAGGGTTAACTCAATTAAAGTGAACACATTCCTTGCTTAAAGCTCACCCCCATTACTAACATGGAAGTATTATATATTTAAGGTAACAGAATCCCGCTGAAGACGTAGCTGAGAGTCTTCTGTAGTCTGACCTGAATGGATAGCATTGTGCGACACCTGAAAGAAACAATCAGACAACTGATTGGCTCTATCGTTCACTGATGCGTAGACAATGGTTTCATGAAGAAACGACAGTCTGTCGCTTCACTTTAATATCCTAAAACCATCTTATTTGTTGAAAAATAAATCATAATTCAATTTAATCACTAAATAGCCGGTAAGCCTCTCAATCAATAGTTCTTTTGATGGGCTAGTTTGAACATTAGACGTACGATGACAACTAAATCCAGAATCATAATCCTTGCTGACAGGAAAATATAAATCCCCCAACACAACAATACTTTCAGGCAGCTATTTTACAAACACGCTGCCTTCAACCATCTTTATTTCTTATTCTCTGGGCCGAAGCACTTAAAAAGTGAGTGTGCAGTAATGGATGGACTAGTTCCTGTGAGTTATGTAAGATAAATATGTGCAATGGAGAGACGCAGGAACACTACAGGCCTGAGGGCAGTATCTAATTGAATTGCATTTACTTCACTTGTCCAGGCGTATGCCTGAGATACACAAATACACACACACACACTCAGAAAAAAAATAAAATCTGAACTGTTTTAAGCGAATGGTGCAGTTATATGAAGATGGAGTGAATGCAATGGAGAAGGGAAGATAGGAAGAAAGAGAGAAGGCAGAGAGAGAAATAAATAGAGGTTTCACACACAAATCCTGCTGCTTTATAAGGCCACTGACAGAGAAATGCCACAGAGGATGGAGTCCTGCTCCAGCAATGGCCTTTTGGGAAATAGCCATGCTTCATCTGTAAAGACTGAGGTCATATGACATTTACACTCGGAGTCACTCAAACAGCACTTCTCATCGCCATCCAGCTATCCGTGAAATCCCTACATCTGTTTTGGTGCAAAGATTAGAACACATAGAGCCAGTTGAAGCGGATAACAAAATAATAATAAAAAGGATCGTAGGAACAATAAATCATATATTGAAGACATTTCGACTGCTCAGAAGTATTTATCTCTCATCTCAGTGCCATGAAAAATGTATGTATTCGTGGCAAGGGTATTTTTTTACATTTATTTAGTGGCCTCTCAAACTCAGCTTTTACATGCTTTTGTCGTCTCAGCAGCTTGAGTTAGGTTTTACGTTTGTTTCACTGGGTTTCAGTGGCCTTCGGGCATCTAAACCATTATGCTATTCAGAGGAGTTAATGCACCTAGAATGAGTCACTGCATTTCCTTACAAACTGTTCATCTGAGTTAACTTGACAAATGCACTTTGTGGTGGAGAACAAAAGATTTTACAAGAACACAGAGCACTCATTTTCCCTAATAATATCGCAAATTAAAGCTAATGAAAAAAACCAACAACCATGAGCTCCATTTTCTTTACATCTTGTAAACCGGGTGGATTTACATAAGGATTTCATAAGAGTGTCAAAATGCAGCCAACAAACTATAGGTTGAAGTGTAGCTGTATCACATTCGTCCAATATTCAGGACCTGCTGGGCATTATATGAACACCCAGACGACACCGTAAATCAACCACAATGTATACAACCACTTTACTATATCTTTGTTTTTAGGACATCCACTGAAAAGGCACGTATGTGAACTATACTAAATTTTACAACATGTTACAAATATACCAGTGTATGCCACTTAAAATAGTAATAACATCATACATTACTTATTGGGAATGGATGAGATAAAAACACAAGAAGTGCAATCAGTCAGGCAATATATCTGTAAGACAGCTTACAACACAATAATTCTGTGTCTGGTTGAATTGAGCTTACTTGGGAAAATATCATCAGAGCCTCGGTGAAATAATCCCATAACAAAAGAAAAGGAGAAATTCCAGGAACTTCTTTTTTTTCTCCTCAAACCAACCATATCTACGGGACTACAGAGTGTTAAAAAGAAATCATAACAAACAGAGGGAAAAAGTAGGGGAAATGTAAACAAACACTGCTGGTTGAAACTACGACTATGAAAAGCCTTAAGCTGTCAGATTACTTCAGGGGTCAGAGCTTTAACTACACATGCTTTGTGTTGGATGACCTGTGAACGTCCTGCCTCTAGAGACAAAATCAAATAAAACAATACCCACATTTCGGAGAAATCAGAGAAATTTCACTAAGCACCGTTGATGGCCGTTGTGATTTAAGGATGTGTAACCACCAGTGTGTTTTTGACTAAATTGACTTGCGCACACATACACATACACACCACCCAAACCATCACACGCACCTCTTGCTCTCTTTTGTGTTAGACACAGTAGCATAACAAAGCCTCGGCATAACTAAACCTGTCTCAGTTAAGCCTCAGGAGGTTTTAACAATAAAAGGCCAGAGTGTGTGTGGTCAGAACCATGTTGTTCTATTTCTATTCGTTGGTGGTGTTAAAGTGACCATTTACAGGCGCTTGTACAGTATCTGTTTTTTTTTAATAATGTGCATATAAGCAAGCTGTGAATGTAACACTTTAATTAATTAATTAATTAATTAATTTATACTTTGTAAATTATTTTAACTGTAATTTTTTTTTGGGGGGGGGGTGTCAGCCCTGAGTTTTGGTGTCCAGTCATGTAGTGATAATTTGTACTTACTGAGGGGTTGCAAGCCACACTGATTAAGTGCCACTACTTCATGAAGAACTTTTCCTGGATGAGAGCAGAGCGCTATTAGCTCCAATCATAGAAATACTGTTATCAATTTCAAAGTAGTCACACACATTCATGTCTATACTGTTTGCATGTACTGTATAAAAGGACCAGAAGATTGCCGTGGGACTCATTAATTTCCACACAACTGTAACAAAATTTAAACATCTAATCCCAAACCTGTGAGTCCACTGTGAGGTCAGCAACAACTGCTACTTCAGGCAACGCTGTTTTAGGCTTTTTTTCTGTGTCCTGTTAAGTTTTTTAAAAAGGTGAACCTTGTTACTAGACGCACTGCAACCGCTTTGTAAATTATCTGTTCTGTAGCTACAGAGTGCAATTTTTTTTTATTTGCTTTAATTGTGGTGTTGAACAAACAGGTACCTTCTGTTGTGAATCCGACCTCCTCCCACGTTTATTTTTATCTTTCGTCATCTTCCTTGAACTCATCTCTGAACGTTGCTACCTAGTGGGCAAACATGTTAACGCAGTCAGTTCTAGCCACATAAGCACAGTTGAAGACGCTTGACTTAACAATAGGAAGAAATGCCGACAACTCTCAGTCTGGTCTGCAAATTTAGCCCGGCCCGCGTCCAACAGGCATTAAAATATTTATATCCGAGCCGATCCCAGCCCGACACAGTTAAAATCAATTTTTTTTCCCTCATACTAATAACACATGCGCTTTTTTTGTGTGGAAAGCCTGCTTTTATTAAGCAAGTGTAGGAAGGCGCTCGAAAAGGTCAACAGATGAGAGCGTCAGCGCGCACGCGGCAAAAAGCTCTGTTTATTACACAGGCGCATATTCGCGCTGATGTGACCGAGTCCGACCCGAACTAAATATCTGTCCGAACACGACCCGGGTCTAGCCATTAGATGGCTGAATAGCCATTTCAGTGCTGTGTATTCCTTTACTGAGCCGTAGTTTCGTCACCCCTT
>JAUMHQ010000044.1:8571265-8593783 GCA_032361165.1 Enteromius paludinosus | reverse complement strand
ATATCTGTCCGAACACGACCCGGGCCGTCGGGTACCCATCCTCTACCGTGAGTCAGTTCTGTGAGTTTCGGTTTATGAATCGCTCCGGTTCTAGCCCGAGACAGCAGAAACCGTATCCTCTGTTCCTTGTTATCTACAACGTTTTTTCATACTTCGTACTTCTCATACTAACTCGTTTGGCCACTATTTAATGTATGAAGATGAATGTGAATATGCTGACTAGTCCATGCCTCCACCCAATCATGCTGGACCTGCTCCATAGTGTTATTGGGCAAAAATATATTAAAATCAGATCTGTTCTGTTCGGTTCTGTTGTCCTTATGCGGGGAAAAAATAAAATAAAATCAGCTGTACCATGGTCTAGCCATTAGATGGCTGAATAGCCATTTCAGTGCTGTGTATTCCTTTACTGAGCCGTAGTTTCGTCACCCCTTCATTGCGTTGCAATTTTTCTGTGTTGTGGCTGATTTGTAGACTGCACACACAAAACACAGATCTGCATTTTTGCCATTTTTATTCGCACTCGTTTCAACATAAGTGTGACACATAGTGACTGCCATAAAAGAGTTTCACGGAGTTTTGTACCATTCCAATTTTATATTTCCAAACATGTTTTAGGTCGAAATTAACAGAGGGTTAACTGAATATAAGTGCAACACAGACGGCCAGTGGTGGACTGGATTTATTATTAAAAAACGATATTTATTATTAAAAATTATAACCTAGAAAGCATGCAAAGTTTATCACAATCTTACATTATAATTAATTAATTAATTTGTTATATTGTAAGGATTCACAAGCACTCAGACCAACCTTCTGAGCAGTGATCAGTGTTTTCTAACATAACTGCTCAGTGTTGCAAAAATAAGATTATAATATAAAGCCCTGCCACACAAAGTGATGGGATAAGTTACATGACGTCAGGAAACGGGGTGTTTTAAAGTGCATTTTTGAGACTGATATTTGAGACGTAATTTTTGACAGGAACTAAGATGAGGCTGTGAGGGATAGATCTCAAAGTATCTTCAGGGCAAGTCATTTCACGTGGCGGCCATCTTTGAAACGCCTCTCAGGCCGCTCTATTCAGTCATGCAAGTACAGCTCCTGTCCTCTGGATGGGAAAACATTAAATTCTCCAAAGCTCTCTCACCAAGTGTATGATTTAGTTTCATATTTCAATTCACCAATGAAAGCTGACACCAACTGTCTTATAAATGTACTTTGTTGCGCTCAGGAAGTGTTTTAAAAAGCCTATTTTCCCAGCTAGACCAGCCAATGCGCATGCTCCGTCCTAAGTGCGCTTCTAAAAACTTGATTGCCTCTATAACTGTTGTTTTTGATACAGTTTTGTAAGTTGCGAGACCTGTCTTGTGGCCTAAGGTTTGTCCCTCACAGCCTTGATTTACGCGATTAATTGTGACTGTCAGCATGTCTTTCCATCCATTGAAATTCGAATCAATTAACAGGCACAATTAGAACACTTGTCTCTCAGCGTGAATTTGCATTTGTGCGCAAGTATACGTGTCTTGCTTTTGCTGAAAAGCATGTATTAGCATTAGCTCTGCATCAGAGCTCAGCTGGACCTTCACTGACGCTGAGAGAGGGGACCCAGAGAGAGACAGAGAAGGCCCCTGTAATTACTGCCACTGAGCAGCAGGACTCAATTGAAGACGACACTAGACCTTTATTACAAAATCAAGTGCTGTTTTTGCAAATTATGTTGGTTTGGATGAACACAATGAATCAGACCCATTGAGTCTTAAATCATTCACAAAGTGCAAAGGGCTCGCCTTTTGCAAACTCTGCCCTGAACAATGGCCACTTTTCTTTTCTTTTTCTCCTTTTGCACAGGGTGGGGAGAGAGTTTTCGGACGTTGAACAAACCGCGTCTGAGTGACTGGAGTTAGGAAAGCTACTGTGATGTGAGGAATTCGGGCTCAGATCCAGTCTTTTCAACATTTGCTTGTACAGAGAATAATGTTCTTGCTCAGCGGGATTATAATGAAAAAGAAAACAATTGACACATAATTGCTTATTTATATAAAAATCCAAAACTCACATATTTAATCAAGCTTTAATAACAAATCAAAAATTCAATATCCTCTTTAATTTTTCATTTGCAAAGCTCAATCAAGTTAGCTTGCTTATTTCTGTCTTATGATATTTATAAAACATGCTATAGCTGATGTGCATGTGTTTATGTCTAAAAAATTCTTTATGTTCATCTAATATAACTTTTTTAATTTTCTTTTCTGTTCATGTGAGTGATTTCAAATACATACTGCATGACTGCTGAAATATTCACTGAGCTGTAGTGAGTTCTGACTTTCTACCTGTAAGCAGACAGACGTTAATTCAACATGGCAGTCGTGGGATGGCCTCTGCAACTTTCTCAGCCTCCCCAAGTAATTGGTGACCCCTGAACTCTGGCTCACATGGGAGAGCACTGTGTGTGTGTGTGTGTGTGAGAGAGAGAGAGAGAGATTTTGAGCTCTCTGTATAACCGTCATGCTTTTCAGTAGTTCATGTAAGTAATCTAAGACTACAGTGTTATCATTAAACAAGTAATACAATTTCATAAAACCTAAAAAAGAAAAATGTAAAAGGTTGTTACATTTTATTTTAAGGCTCATTTGTCACTATCTTTTTCTCTGACTGAAAAGAGGTGCTTAACCCTTAGACAATGTTAACTGTAAACCTCAGGAGGTAATGCATTAATTGCAATAAATTGTTATAGCTCAGTTATGCATTGCTCTTGTTATTGTCTTGTTCTGTTATGTAGTCATACAAAGCTCAGTAAGTTTCATACAACAGTTCACATCACAAGCGGCTGATTTTAGAGCAGCACAGTTGTTTTCTCTTAGGTGCACCGACTACTGAGCTCAACAGAGAGTGAATGACAGGAACAGTGCCATTGTCTGTCAGACTTTAGCATAAGCAAGTTAGCGCTGATCTGTCTGAGCTGCTTATAGTGCACTACACTCTCTCTGTCGCTTTATGCTGTACAAATCAATTTGTCTCCACTGATGGAAAATAATTGCAAAGCAAACAAATTATCTCTGCCACATTGAGCACACCTCACCGCCGGGAAAGAGAGAAAGAAGAAAGCAGGAGCGCTAGAGAGCTCTTTTACATGGATGCATTAGGCCTAAACCACGGATTCCACGCTGACATGTTTCAACTGAAGCTGCATTGTTTGTGAACTGTGACTCCAATTATGGGGGAAAAGTTTGAACTGCACGCAAATCAAATGGGAAAATAAAAACTGAGAAAGCAGAGATGAATGTGAATTTGGAGAAAACGTGAAAGAGAAAAACGAGAGTTGATATACTACGTGAACGCTAGAAAAAGAGAAAGAAAAAAGGAAGAGATAATTACAGATGACACAGGAAATTGAGCAAAAAAAAATATTTTAGTCTGTTAGAAAACATCTCAGAGACATGCATGTGACAAACTGCCAGTAAAAGGGGAACGACCCACTTAGCTTGAGGATAAATGTGCAAACATTTAGTTCATTAGTTTTCTGGATGATTCATTTTGCGGTCTCAGCTCTTACAGAGAGACTGTATTTAAGAAGCCACTTTATCATAAAGATGAACAGTGGGATGTAAAACTAAGCTATAGCGCTTTGCAGAGTGCTCCATTATTCGTATTCAATATTACAATATTATTGTAAAGAAGTCAATGTTTTATATATGTATGTATATATATATATAAATGGTTTTTTTTTTCACAATTACATGGCCATATTACATAATGAGTGGTGTTTTCCTTTGTATAAACTCATGGGCTATTGAGCAGGACTAAATAAAACCATTCTGAGCTGTTAAAAATTGATTGTCAAAATACAAAACACTCAAGGTTTTTAAACAGGAATGTTGCGGTGGGGGGGGGAGATTGTCCATGAAAATCTTTTAAAATAAATGTGCACTGTAAAAATGAGTAAAAAGTAAGCAAGACCTGCCAAAGCAACAAATAGATGTGAAAATATATGTCCCAAATCTTGACAAGCATATGGAGCCAAGCATCCTGCAAGGCAAAAATATGCAGAAAATCTTACTACCAGATTGCTTTTTTTGTGTGATGGCAGTACAGGGGGTGCCACATGTTCAGATGGCTTTCTTTTGTTGTGATGACAAGTCTAATTCAGAGGTGAAGTACATAGGCCCTGTAATTATTCCTGAGGATGTGCTGTCAGACTACTAAGTGTAACTAAAAACCACTGAAGATGAACTGGCTGCAGGAAAGACATGCAGTGGCTGTAGACTGCAGAGCTTGACAAAGCGGTGTGAAAAGGCATTTACAGAGGCGCCTTTGCTGTTATACTTTGACCCCTCTCAGATTATTCTTCGGGCTAATGTGTCAAAATTGTTCGCCGCAATAAGGAGCAGTGTGATATGCATCCAGGGCACTTACAGCTGCGAGTTATGATGTTTGCTGAATATAAAATTCCATCAGCATGTGTTTGGAGCTTGTGTAGTGATGCAGTCATATTACAGGCCATTAGAGACTTTCTTTACAAAGCCACTGGGACAGACACCTGCTCAGCTGTAAAGAATACTGCTGCAGCTGCGGTCTTACGACATCAGTCGCACTTCACCATTGACTTCTTTGTAGTAAAATTACAGTAACGCCATGACTGATGCAATGAACCCTTTATCAAAGGTTATGTAATTTGCAAAAACATACGTTTCTAAATGCATATGGAAATGCATGTACATGACTTTGCTTATTTAAAAAAAACATGTAATTAAGTAATTAGTATTTGATATGAAATTGATCCAATGTTTTGTTTTCCATCATACAAAATCATGTTTCTTAAGTTTGCTGAGGAGAACGTTGGGTCGTATTAGCCTACTTGTGCTAATTCATATGGGATGCACCCACCATTGAGGACCTCGGTTTTTTTCCAATAACAGAAATAGTAAAATAGTTATTCATTTCTACTTTGGTGCAGCAAGGATAAAGCCAAGATACCAAATCCTCTCATCTGAGATGCCTTAGCGCTAGAGATGTGCGATATATAATCTGCAATCGAGAATTTGGGGAATTGAGAACAGCCACTGTTTTGCGTCTCTGAGCAACACGATGGTGTCTCGTTTCTGAATGAATCACCCGTTTGAATGACTTCCATGGCAATGACTAACTTATTAAGAGTGATTTGCTGCCATCTATTGGCGGTTTTAATTTTATGTTTCGAGTTTTCCGATCTATTCATGTTTTTAATTATTTCATTATTAATATCAGTATTTAACGTTATATATTTAATACATCAAAACAATATTTATACATTTGTAACTGCAGTTAAATTTATAAATTCATTCATTTTGATTAAACTGGGAAGTAATACATCTAAATGCCACTTCAGGTACAGCTTTTGTGGTAATTTCATTTGCTTGGTTTCAGCCCAAATGTCTTATAATTCTATTTCACTGATTATATATAAGAATTTGACTCAAAAGATAGAAATAGCTTTAAATGCCCATCATTTGTAAAAACATATTGGAAAAGATAAACTTCCCTAAGTGTGAATTAAAAATGTGAATTAACTTGAGTTTATTAAATGAATAAACATAAACTATACCTTTTCTATTTTCGGTTTGTAGAGTGGGTCATTCATTGCAACATTTAATCTAATTTTCATGTTCAAGAATGGGAAATAATCTATGCTACTACTGCCTGCTGACTTGAATTTTAAACTATCCAGTTGGTGTAATATTATGATCCAATTTAGGAGCTTAAAACATCTTAAGATGCACACATTTAAGTCAGGAAAATCAAAATTTTCTCGAGGGAGTATGCCCCCCAATGACTGGCTCCGCCCCTGGTTTCAGGTGTTACAAAAATACTTTAAACTCAAACTAAATGTGTACTTTTTAGCGGCCTACACTTATGCTGGACATTAAAGTTAGATAGAGCTGAAATTCAACATTATATAGACTTTGTTGCCATCTAGTGGTTTAAAAAGGAAGTATCCTAAATGCGTAAATCATTCGGAACAAGATTGGCGTAATACTACATTTGTAACAAAATGACCTCAATATTAAAAGAAAAAGAATAACACTTATTTTATAGCCTACAATGTATGAATCAAAATACAGCAGTGTATGTAATGTACTCCATGATTTGCCTAATTTAAACGAATATTATTTACTCAAGAAAATGTCAGCCTATACTTACCACCATCACAACGTGATTTTTAATTTTTGGGTGAACTAACCCTTCAGTTTTTTATTAGGCCTATCTCTCTCTTTTTTGATTAATTCCTGTATTTAGAAATTCCAGTTCACTGAACATGATATATATAAAAAAAATAAATAAATCAGATATTGCACAGAAGTTTGTTGTTTTATTATCCAGCACTCCTGATGATCAGTCCATGTTTGAAGGACTATATCGCAGGGGTTTAATTGTTTGTTTGTATGTTGTTGTTGCTGTTTTTGCTTAATTAAAATGGTACATTTACCAATCTGACGACAGCCTTAAAGTCACTGAACATCACTGATGTGCTATAATAAGATTAATACATATACATATGTGCCCTGATAACAAATAACAGACTGTAAAACCACAGCAACGCTATCATTAACTATTTTTAGCTATATTTATCATGCAACGCTATCCATCCTATGTCTAGCTGCCAAACTTTATCAGAAAAAGCTGTTCATAGCTGCAGTTGGGGGTTTGATCTAGTGCTGGATACAAATAACAGAGAAAACAATAAACCTTTCTCCTGCTTGTGTGGGTCAACTGTGAAAATATTATATAAGACTAAAACAAAGTATATATATATATATGTATATATATATATATATTCTCTTATGCTCACCAAAGCAATTTATAATCATTTTAATAATTACTACAATTCAAATAATTGTTTTAATGTAATTTATATGGTAATTAAATTTATTCTTGTGATGGGCATATTTTCTGAATTTTCAGCATCATTACTCCAGTCTTCAGGGACACATGATCTTTAAAAAATCTTAAATGCTGATTTGGTGCTAAAGAAACATCTCTTATTCAGTGTTATAAACAGTTATTGCTGTATATTTGTGTGGAAACTTTCAAATGTTTAGGATAAATTTATCTATCAAGGATGTTTTATAATGTTACAAAATATTATTCTTTTTTAAAATACCTGCTGTTCTTTTTTACTTAATTAAAGAATTCTAAAAACAAAAAAAAACATAGATCTGACAAAAATATTAAGCAGCAACAATGCTTCTTGAATATTTCTTCACAACTGTGCTGTTTTAATGTATTTTGATGGAATACATGCATCCTTGGTGAACATAAGAGACTTCTTTCAAAGTACTTATTCTAAACTTTTGGTGTTAGTCTATAAAATGCAATAGCAGTAAAGCTTTCCCCATACCCAGTGGTTAGCTGCACATTTTGCATGTCATAAGAAGATAATGTTATCATCACAGTGACCATCATCAAGTAAGGCCTGGGTGCAAACAGTTAGGTATCAGGTTGCTCTCCAGAGGGTCCCTAGTAGTTCCGCAGGAGCCAGGTAGGTGCAGATGTGCCCAACTGGCTGAAATAAGCCCACCACCAGGGCTTCTCAGTCCTCTCTTCCCCATTCTCTCCCAGATCCCTCCGGCTGGACTGCTCAAACTGATTAAATGGGTCAAAACGGTCATAGTGGTCCAGCTCAGGGATGTTAAAGTAGTCAAGAGAGGGTTCTCGTGGGACCTTCTTCAGCACAAAGTCCACCCGTCCCACCTGTATGTTCCTTGGCAGCTGAACGCGCTTAGATACTTTAGAGTAGCCGGCGGCAGCTGCAGTCACGATGTGGACACCGGGACTCAACAGTCTCCAGTAATCACCATCCTCAGCTACAGAGAGAGACAGAGGCTGCAGCAACACTCATTTACATCTGCTTAGCTCATTTCAGGTCTCAAGAGAATGGTAAAATCATGTTATGACTTTATTAGAAATGGTTACCTGTGGTGATGTCATGTCTCATCCCTCTAACGGATATCGTGGCTCCTTTTATGCCATTTCCATGTTCATCCTTCACAATGCCCTTTAAACCTCTGTGGACCTGCAAGTAATTTGACAACTCGGAGTGATGAAGGTGCTCCCTTATATCCCTTATATATATTACCATACTAGTCTTTTTAAATAATGCCTGCTCTTAAGTAGAAGTAGTAATGTTAATGGTGTGTGTTCACTGCTGTGTGTGTGTGGGGGGGTCACTTAATTTTTACACATTATGTTACTTTCACTAATGTGTGTGTCAAGAGGTAATGTTCATTACTATAAAAGTACTAATAAAAAAGTAAAAAAAAAAAAAAAAAAAAGCATCTTATGTAATAAGAATATAAAAAATAAGGTCAATTCAAGGCATAATAAAATGTAACCAACACAAGACACCATTAGGAATTGCAAGCACATTTGTATTACACGTTTTCAGAAATGTTATGTTTAAAAATAGTAATTAGGCATTATCTAATTAAATATGAATTTATTTGCATAAAATCGGAAGATACTTGTGTCAAAGTCAGGTTCCAAATTATTATTTTTTTTGCATTTTGTTGACAATAAGAGCCTTTTAAAGTAATATATGTCACTAATATATAATAATGACAATAATGTCATTATGTCAGATTGAGTGGGACTTTATTTGAGTTTCATGAAAGAGATTTGGATATCAACAAAGGTAAAAATAAACTTTTGAATATTGGTATGAAATAAAAAGGAAAGTGTGCTGTGTGAAAGTGCTACTAAAATGCCTATAATTTCTTGCCAAAAGAGCAAAGAACGAATACAAAACATTAACAACTATTCCTTATTTGTCATTATGTGTTTTAATAACTTTTAAGAGTCAGACTTCTGTGTAGCTCCATAAAAAATATACATTCAGCATAAAAATAGATAGAAAATAGATAAAAGTTCAGCTTTTTGTGATTCATGCTTAGATCAGTGACCCTGTAGAAACATGAACTCACAAACTCCATAAAGCTGAGCAGCGCCTCCTTATTCCTGAGCCACTCAGGGTAGAGCTCCTCCTCAGAGGGATACTTATCACAGCCCAACTCCACAGTGATCTCATAACAGTTACTGTGCAGATAGTTAAAGTCGGACATCCCTGATACAATAACACATAAGGGAAGTGAATAGAAAGTGACATGTACGAACAACACAACGTAAAAAGTGCCAGGATATGCACTTAATAAGGTCTAAAACACACCAGCTTCACCTAAATGTCTTCCTCGTTTAAGGAAAAGTGTTTACCTCCAGCGAAGCTATACCACTGAGCTCCATTGGTGATGCCTCCTTTATTGGCAAATGAGGCTCCGCATCTCTCTGTGTCATTGTTGGACATAGTGGCATGGGCATCTGCATATGTCCTAGCCAACTGCCTAAAAATCTACATACAGCAAAATGACTCGCAAAATGAAGAAAGTGCAAACGAATAAAGCGCAGGTGGAGGTAAACTGATTTACTCACTTGTTCATCTGGTGTGGGGGAATACATCCTTTCTTCTTCTGGGTGTCTAGAGAAGTCAAAGGGGTATGAGATGACCAGTTCTCCACCATGAAGACTGGCAGATATAACGAAAGGATGGGATCTTATCCACTTCATTATAGCATAGGTCTCTGGTGCAACTACCTGGAAAACCATTATGAATAAAATACATAATAAATACATGTTATGTGTAATAGATGCACAAAAGATTTCAAAAGTTGAGCTTCTCTATGCTTTTGTAGTCTATAGGGTTTTTCAGAAGGGTATTCAGATATTCACACAGAACATGAATCCAGCTGTATGCTTGATAGAAATGATGTGCATTCATACTTCTATACCTTATTTAACCAGTAAGACTCAGGGATTGGGATGTGGTCACTACGGAAATATCTGAAGCGACGGCGATTGTAGAAGATAGAGCTGAGGTCAGGGAAGTTGCGGTTCAGATCGAGGTTCTGTGCGTTGGCCCGACCGCTGGTCCAGCCGTTGTATTCATGACCCTAAATGTTACAAATCTCATAAGCCAAAAACCATGGACAAACTTTAACAGGGTTTCATGAATAGTCACTAAATATTTAAAGGGATAGCTCACCCAAACATGAAAATCCCGTCATCGTTCACTCGCCCCTCATGTCATTCCAAACTTATATGCCTCTTCGGTGCAATGTAAGGAAAGATATTTTTGAAGTATGTTGGTAAGCAAGCAGTTTTAGTTGCTATTGACTTCCATCATATGGGTAAAAATACCATGGAAGTCAAAGAGCAAAATGAAGAGAGAAATGCATACAGGTTTGGAACATCATGTGGGTGAGTAAATGATGACGGAACTTTCACTTTTGGGTACATACTAATTACTCTTTTGTAAGTTACATATACAACGTTAGCTACACGTTTAATACAACGGATGGATTAGAAAGACAAAATGAAGACATTAAGAAAGAAGGCAAGTGTTAAGACTACAGATCCATCAATAAAAAGACATCAGAACCAGGCAAAGCTATGGCTGTTAGTGGTAAATGAATGGACCAACACGGTTTTATGTAATCTAACATAATTTGGTTGAATTTACGTTTTACAAATAAACAATTGTTACTAATTATAGAAATATAAAAGACTATTTACATTTTATTGACTAAATGAACTGTCTGACAATGTTTCCAACACAACCTAATATGTTCTTGAACATCACCCGTGGTGATCAGTGTCAGTTTTAGAGGATTTGGATGAATCTAACATTAGTTTTGCAAGATAATGTTACTGCTGTGTTACATGACAAAGAAAATGCGCACAATTGTCTATTAGAGTGGTTAGTCAAGGCTTCCCTCTACCAGCTGTCTTTTTCAGTTCATAGCTGTATCGCTGGACCAATTGTACCTTTTTATACTTGTTTTGTTTTGGTTTGGTTTGGATATTATAGGCCGTGAAAACTTGTTCCACGGTAGCAAGGGCTGTGGTTGCCCTGACATGGACTTCCTCCGAGGTCTGACCCGTTCCGGAGGACACTCTCTGGTGCAGGGAGCTTGGTATGGTCAGTCAGCCGACAAACAGACAGGCAGACAGACTCAGACAACAAAATATTTACTTCCTGGTTGATGTTTTCGGGGTCGTTCCTATCGGCTACCTCAGAAGCGGCAATCTCATAGCCGTCAGGATTCATGGAGGGTAGGATATGGATGCGTGTGGTGTTGATGATGGTCTGTATTCGCTCATTGCCCAGCAGATACTCAGAACACAGATACTGAGCCAGGTAAATCAGCAGCTGCCGGCCGAGAACCTCGTTTCCATGCATGTTCCCAATTAATTTGATCTCTGGCTCCACTAGAGGGCAGGGAAGAGACAAATTGTGAGTTTAGTAGAATAGACCAGGGGCCTGTTCCATAAAACAAGTTCACCAAATAAGCCAGGCTTATGGCAGATAGTCTGACTTATTTTAATACAAATTAACGGCAATAAGTCAGACTAACTGAAATAAGCCTGGCTTATACTCTAATCTTGGTTTATGGAACAGACCCCAGTACGCTTAGCTACTGGTGTGTATTGCAAACATCACAAAAAAAGTATGCTAGTGTGACATTACAAATTCAAACCAAGGAAGGTAAATAGGATTTTATAACACTTCTTTTGTAAAAACTAGTTTTAAAATAAACTCTCCACTCAAGGGTTTGTTGTCAGTCATTTTTTAAAGGGCTTTTTTTTTTCCAAGACTGCAAAAAATCTGATCAAAAACCGTTTAAAACAGTAATAGTGCTGAATATTATTACAATTTGTTAATATATAATGTTAATATATTTCAAAATCTATTTTATTACTGTGATGGCAAAGCTGAATTTTCTCTTCAGATCCGTGTGATTTATTAGAAATGATTGGATAACACTTTATAGAAATATTCATTAGTTAGTAATATTAACTAAGAATGAACAATACTTGTACAATCTTTATTCATCTTAGTTAAGCATTTACTAATGCATTATTAAAATCACAAGTTGTTTTTAATATTAGTTAATGCACTAACATAAAAAAATGAACAACATATCATTAAGATAAATAGCATAATAAATGCATTGTTCGTTGTTTGTTTGCGTTAGTTGACACCTTATTGTAAAGTGTTACCAATTATTGTAATATTATGATTTGCTTCTCAAGAAACATTTCCTATTATTATGAATTTTTAATACGGTAGTGACTCTTAATATATATATATATATTGTAAATATGCAACATTTGTTTTCAAAATTCTTTGATGCACAGAATGTTCAAAAGGAATATTAATAATTATAAATGTCTGTACTTTCACTTTTAAGCAATTAAATGCATCCTTGCTAATAAAGGTATTACTTTTGCATTCAAAATATCTTATTAACACTGAAGTTTTTCTAACAATAATGTTCTTTATACTCACATAGGTCATGTTGTCCAGGGTTACTGGAGAATTCTATAGCCAGTAAGTCTTTTCCTTCTACACTGCGCCCGATGCTATATGTTTGTGAGATATGCGAGCATTTTGATGCTGTCTTCTTCAGAATACTGAACATCTGAGAGTTGGTGTGGTAAGTGAACTGAATGATAGTAAAACTACCACCATCAGATATGTTGGAAAAGGCCACTTCCTGC
Organism: Enteromius paludinosus; assembly: GCA_032361165.1. Taxonomy (NCBI): domain Eukaryota; kingdom Metazoa; phylum Chordata; class Actinopteri; order Cypriniformes; family Cyprinidae; genus Enteromius; species Enteromius paludinosus. The sequence goes on along the minus strand of JAUMHQ010000044.1, from coordinate 8,581,192 downwards.
TTTTCTAAAGAGAGAAAATGACATAAAAAACATTATTTATTTAAAATATGTCTTTTAAACCATATCCCGAAATTAATAAAACATCATGAAGTAAAATCAACCTATGCATCTTCAACTTTAACTTTAATTTTACTTTAATGTTTTCACAAGTCTTACCTTTTAACTCTGACAGTGGGTCATAACAGCCCTCCTCATCACCAACAAAGAATCGGTCGCAGTCCAGAAAGTAAGGCCATGCCATTTGGATGGCCTCAAAGGCATGAATACAGCTCTTTTTCACCATTTCACACGTGCTGCGGCACGGCTTCATAAGCTTGTTGTCTTGACAACGGGGAGCCAATACTGAGCAGCCCAACAGTCGGATGTCTGGAGAACACTCTCCATTGAGCAGGCCGTGGATCACACTCAAGAGCAGGTACTCTGCACCCATCTCTAAATCTTGCCGTGAACGATGGCCCACAATGTTGGGGAATACGGTGTGGCTGTAGGGCACATCCTGACAGTAACCAAGCACCATCTCCATACACTGCGCTAGGGACGGGAGGGAAAGAAATTAATTTAGAAAGAATGTGTCACAGACAGTGTGGTCTAGCAGTGCTTTAATATGGAAACTGTAGTAGTCAAGTTTTATTATGTCTGCTACCACGTCTTGGACTGGAACGAACATTTTGTGAAACTTCATCTGCACAGGAAAGTTTTAATGCTAAATTTTGAAAGGAGGGCCTCGCGTATCAAATATATGAAATATATTGCATTTTCGAGAAAGAAATGCACAATTTCTTCACCTTTTCAGCCTATTTGTAACAGTTTAGTAAAAAATACAGTACCTCCTTACAATACCAGTATGCACTCATAATGAGTATTGCTTATTTGAAGCAACAGTTTGCCAAAAAAAAAAAAGCTGAGAATTTACCTTCAGGCCATGATAAGTTTGTTGATTCATTAGAACAGATTTAAAGAATGGGTGCAGTGAATGGTTGCCGTCATAATCCACATTACTCCAGTCCATCAATTACTGTATGTTAAAGTGAAATGCTGTGTGTTTTTTTAGAAACAAATGCATCAAGACTTTTTTTATTGTTTCAAACCATTGCTTTCAGTTAAAATATGAGTCCTCTATCTATAAAACTGCCTTCTTCAGTTAAAAAAAAGTCATTTCATCTGAATGGGGAGAGAAATGTGCACATTTCAAGCACTGTTTACAAGCAAAAAAAAGTCCAATGTTTCTGAACAAGTATACTGGTGGATTCTGATGTGCGAGGACAACAAGGGGTGGTCTTTTTCAATGGAGGACACATTATTAAGGATTATGGACTCAAAATGCCTTAATAATGTATGTATTTGTTTGCTAGTAACACACAGCTTTTTGCTTTACAAGATAAGTGGACTGGAGTAAAGTGGACTACTTGTGCATTATTGTGATGTTTTTATCAGCAGTTTGGACTCTCATTTTGACTGCACCCATTCACTGCAGAGGATGTAATAATATATTCCTCCAAATCTGTTTCAATTAAGAAAAACAATTCTCCAAATTTTCATATTTGAGTGAACTATTACTTATAAAGTAATATATTACATTCACGAATTAGTCCCTTTTATATACAATCTCAAATCTTTCACAATTTAGCCTAAAGTCTTAAGAATATATCATGTCTTTCCCTTTCTGCAGTGATGTATAGACAAGTCCCATCTTGCTGTGATGTTTGGTATTCAGAGTTCCTGTCTCCCCATACCTTACAGGCTAGAGCTGTGAAACACTGAGTGTACATTTTAGAAAACCAAGCAACAGTATATAACAATTGCATATTCGGTAGTGCGTAATCTGGCCCAGTAAGCACAACAGAAAAGAAAGAGGTACTTACGCCTCTCTTCTGCAGGTGTTCTGCATCTTCCTAAAGAAAAGTACAAATTAAAAATAAATAAATTATTGACATAGGATGTTTTGAAAAAGTTGCAAATTCTGATGTCTCAAGGCTAGATGGCAGTAGAGTACACAGTGGAAAGAAAACCATCTTTTTGCTAAAATGTTGCATGACAGTTTCAAATCATCACACACTTAATGCATGCATTTGTAAACAAGCAAGCATGGTTTGATTTGATCTCTGAGCATTTATATTGTCAATTAAACGTTTGTACACACCCACCTTCCTTATTAAACTATTTCCATATTTTACATTAGTGGCGTGTTTTTTTGTGTGTGTGTTTTTTGGGGGTTTTTTTTGTGTGTTTTTTCTGCCAATTGATACAGAAAAAAAAAATATTTTGATAAAGCAACGACCCGTTGCCTAGACTACATTTCTGGGCATTCAACCAACCAGCTTTATAAAGTGCATTGGGATGCTTTCTAAACAGTAGAAGCTGGGAACTTTTTAAATGAACTCAAAAAATAAACGATTTTAAAACACTGAGTATATTAACAATATTGTTGCAGCATGTAGTAATAACAATAATAATAGCAACAATCCTAATAATTTATATTGGTCGAAATATTAGCCATATTACGTATAAGCATTTAAACAAGACAGAGATTACAATATATATATATATATATAAGATCAGAGCAACCTATTTTAACAGAGCATTCAAGACTTTGCAAGTAGTGAAGCTATATTGTAAACCTCTGAGCATTGGTTAACTGTAGTCTACTAAAGTTGGAGCAACACTGAATGAATAACGTTACCTAATGCTGCTTCTTCCGGGGTACATCTTCTTGGGACACTCCAGCATGTCGCTATTGAGCTTAAAAGTATTAAAAGCGTGAGCATTTTGCTGTCCATAAACTGAATGATGTGGCAGTCGCTGCGACGCACAAAGTTGATCATCTTCCGAAAAGTCCCGCTACCCCCATCGCTTTAAGGAGAGCCTGCACGAGCACCGCTGCCAAATGATCAAATTACAGCAAAAAGTTTCTCCGCGGTAGGCGGCCGCTCCTCTGCTGTGTCCTGGACCCAGCGTAATTACAGTCCTTTAGGAAAGCCTGACTTCACATTTACCCCTTTGTGGCATAGACTTACTTCAAAACCATTGAGGGTTTTTTTAATGTTTCTTGTCATCTTCAAGAACTCCCAGTCTCCCGGTCTGAGGTAAATACACTTGCCTGGATGGTTTTCAGAAACGCCTGTGTCCACCTGGCTGTATATAGCCCCACTCTTCACTGTTTCAAACCACAATATAAGACATGTAGCAGATTTTTCACTAGGGCTGTTATAAAGCTGCTTTGAAGTTTATATTCTATAAGGACAAGACTTGCATAGATTTTCTTGTTTGTTGTTAGTATGTAATGGGTCAAAGAACACAGTGGTCAAAGGGCAATGCCTATGGATTTAGTATGGGAATGTGTTTATAGCCCACATTTCTCTATGACTTTACCTTTATAAAACTATGCCGTTAACTGTAAAAACTATTAACCTAAACGTATGAATGACGGATTCACACTGACAGTAATATATCTTGACAATTCTCTGAAGATTTTAGCATGGTAATGGATATGACAGTGTTAATGTATTTGGCCTTGGGGGAATAGATCTTCTATTACTGGTTATTGCTGTAGTTGTAGATTTTTATTGCTGCTTCTGCTGCTGCAAGCAAGTACAGGAGCTTGCTAAATGCCAATGCATAATGCAATACAGTGCTGTGAGTGTTGAAGATGTACTGCTGCTGCACAAATAGCATGGAAAATAAATAAACCATGGCAGGTCTATTCAGGTGGAGCTGGGGAAGGTGGAGGGTTTAGGAGGAACTACCATCCATTTAAATGAATAAAGCAGTAAGCTCATTGGCTACATAAGTAAAATGAACAAATCATCTAGAGTTTCATGAAAGAACTTGTATAGCTTTTAGTGTTTCATAATATTTCTTTTAAATGGTCAGCTGTAATTTACTTTTAAAAGTTACAAATTTACCTGATAAATGGGACTTTGCCACATAGCAGTCAACAGATGAAAAGAACACAGAATCAAGCAGAAATATAATTTTTAGTGTCACCTGTCAACATTACAATATTTGCCAAGACAAACACTGGAATGCAGGAGAAGTTTTAATGACCTTGCGTTTCCAGCCAATGGCTGCACTTGATAGAATAAAGTTTTAAATATGTACATTTTACATAAATATGCACATGTACATATGCACTTTAGCACTGAATCAACCTAAATAGGTTGAATTAGCTCTTTAAAGTAAGTGCAGGTCATCACATCTTACAATAAATAGCTATACAATGCTTTCTCTTCTACTATAATTTTATTTCAGACTGTACATTATAATGCAGATTACAGTACTATGCTGTGAATGAAGAGTCATACATTTATAACAGTTGAGTGTGCAAAACTTCATGGCCTTAATTCAATAAAAGAAAAAATCCAGTGATAGGCAAACATTTTGACCTACCATGATTTAATACAGTGCCATTATTTCAGAAATTCTAGGTAGTTTGGTGTAGCACTGAGCCACTGACTAACCAGCCCAATACTGAGCGCATATTTCTGAGGGTGTCAGTTGTCAGCCCTTTTTCACCTGCTCTAGTGACAGTTATCCTCCATCAGTTTGTTAACCCTTTGTGAGTAGCATTCATTTTCCATGTCCGAGGGACTGCTCTGACCAGAAAGTGTGTATAAGTTCCGTCCCAAAATCCTGTTGCAAATTCCAAAAAGGGCCTTCTTATATTGTTGCCGTAAGAGGGAGTAGACGAAAGGGTCAGACGCAGCTTTGCTGTACACCAAGCACTTGCTCATGATCCCCCAATAACGGTCGATTTTTACTGAAGGAGCCAGTTCAGTTAGTCTAGGACAAAAAATAAAGAAACATTTAATATGGCACTGTATTGGAAGAATTGAACATTTATGATGAGTTTTTTTTAATAACCATTTTATATAATAGAGCCTTCTTGCAACAAATGGTACTGTTATACAGTGCTCTTACTATTGAGATTGAAATACTGTAATATCTGTTTACACGTGTAAATTATTATGTATTATAAATTATTATTTAGACCTATTTATAGAAATATTCCCAATGGGACAAAATAGGCCTACATATAAACCTTACCCTAACACTCGTTAACTACTAACTACGACTTTTTAAAATAATTCTTAATTTGCTGCTTATCAATAGTTAGTTGTTTAGTTTAGGTATTGAGTAGTATATGTGCTTAATTAGCAGTAATACATTGCTAATATTAGTATATTCTATTCCAGTAATGTGCATGCTAATAAGCAACTAATATGTGTAACCGTAAAATAAAGTGTTACCAATAGTTACACTACTTATTGCGTTTTAAATAAAGTAGCTTAATTTGCAGCTTATTAGCCTGCATTTACAATTGGAATTGGAGTGATTGACGTTTCATAATATTTCTTGCGCATCATGTGACTGTCAACAAGAGAATACTGAATCAAACAGATAATTAGTATTTGTAGCTTATTATTTCATGTTGTCCTTCTATTCTGCTAAAATGTATTATCACAATGCAATACCGTGTTATAACATAGGGGGCGAAGCACAGGACGAACGACCCGATGAAAACGCAGATTTTCTTAGTGGCCCTCTGTCTCCTTTTCTTCTGCTCCTGTAAGCACCGTTGTTTTACACTAAAAAGTTTCAAAGAATAAGTCAGGAACACACATGCTTATAATATTGTAATATTTGCAATGTAATGTTTTAAATGTATACCTCGGATGAATGTCGACAATTAGTAAAAGCGTCTGCACCGTTATGACATCTATCCTCTTACAATGGAAGCGCGCCACTTGTAGCACTTTCAGGTAGGCAAAGCATAGGATGAAAAGCGAGAGGGCGAAGGTGCACACGTGGAAGACCGCGGTGAACACCGTGAAGTGACCGCGGCTTTCAGCATTGTCTCTCAGGTGCACGGTGCAAGACGCGTACGCGGGACTGTAATCGACCCAGGAGAATAGGAGAGCAGTGAGCGAGAACGCGAGCGAGTGAAGCCAGGCGTAGATGACCATTAGCGCGGCATTCTTGAGTCTCATTTTGCTGGGATAAGTCAAAGGAAAAACCACAGCTATCCAGCGGTCTATGCTGAGAGCTGCCATGCTCAGCATCGTGTTGCTAGTCAGAAAAGTGTCCATAAAGCTCACTGTATAACAAAAGTGGTCGCCGAAAGGCTTCTGGTGTTTTACGACCCCAAGCAGGGTAGAAGGCATGTTGAGAACAGCGATGAGGATGTTGCAGAACGAGAGGTTCATGATGAAGATCCCTGGCACCTGCGCGCGAACTTGTGCGCTGCAGGTGAAGCATAGTAACACCAGCACGTTCGCCACGAGTGACACCACTGCAATTACAACGATGAGTAGTTCTAGAAATATATCCAATAAGTTCATGACTCTGTCCGATGTCAGTAGCAGCTGGTTCGTTGCGAGTTTTGGTCCGTGCTCTCCTTTTGGGTCCTCGGTGGCTCATCTTTGCTGCTTTCCATTCTGCTTTGGTAAAAACGACCACCGTTAAGTGTCGGTCATTGTTGGTGAGTGCTGTCCAGTGAGCTCATCAACTTTAATTGACCTGTCGTTCACATCTACGGAGTTATTTTTTTGTATGAATTCAATTACTCACCGTAATACAAAGCGTTCGACGGTGTAAGGTGAATTGAGAGCGCGCAGTTCGGAGCGCGTGCTCATGCGCATTGAATTGTTCTTCAGTCTGAGCGCTCCCGGCTCACGTGCAGCCGGTTTATTGCATGTGACGTTTGCTTGACAAATTGCAGTTTGGCCAGTGGGAGAGATTGTCGATGGAAGATATTAATTTTAAGCCCAAGGAAGTTGCAAAAAAGTACAAGAATTCATGTTACACAGTATAGGCTACATTTTGAGCTCTGTGACATTTAAAAAAAAAATGAATATCACAGAAAATACAGAAGCTTGATTACACAGTAGCGACAGTAAAAGCCTCACACGGCTCCAGTCCTTCAGTTAAGGTCTTGTGAAGCGAAATGATGTGCGATATGGTTACTTTTAACCTAAACTGCCAGTCCATAATCCACTAAAAAAGGTCCATCCCCTGTTGTCCTCTCACAACAAAATTCACAGACTTATTCGGAACTGGTTTTCCCTAGAAGACAGTGCTTGATAAGGTCACATTTCTCTCCTGATTCAGATTGGATCAGTCTTAATTTAAAAGCGCCTTACAATGAGTTTGTTTATTACAAACATCCAGCATTTCACTTTGCAAGGCATACTTTATGGACTGGAGTCATGTGGATTACTTATTATTGTGATGGTTTTTTTCAGCTGTTTGCGCTCTCATTCTGACGGCACCCATTCACTGCAGAGGATCCAGTGGTGAGCAAGTGATGAAATGCTACATTTCTAAGTCTGTTCCGATGAAGAAACAAACTCATATACATTTGTTTTATAATTTTTTTATAAATTGAACATAAAGAAATAACGGTGGAAATGAACAGCTAAATGTAGCCACTGATCAGTGAAAAATTGAGGGATAGCCTACTGTATTGATTTTGCATAGCCTCTTGTGACTCAAGTAAATAGTACAGTCAAGACTTCTTCAATAGGTACACAACATTTCCCATTTCCTTCTGCTTTTTTTTCCTTGGGAGAACAAATGTGAAACACGTGTTTATTTTACAAGCACATGCAAACACACACACAAACACGACTGCCCTCAGCAGGTAAAGGCATGGCTATTTTTTCATCATTACAGTACCATGGCAACTTACGTTATTTTGGATTTCTGTATTTGAGTTTTTTTATCTTCTGCTTCTTCTTTAATCACTGTCTTTGAAACACACCTGCTGCTGTGCTATTTTGCCCCTGCTCGTGTGAGACTAAAGATTCCTCCTGTGGATTTTCTTTCCTTTACAAAATGGCATTTGAGAAATTATTAATTGAATACTAAGGAAAAAAAAACTTGATTTCCAATAAGAGTCCTCAATATTCAGAGACAGGCAAAGTGACACCAAGTTTATCACTTATTTAAGCTTTGGTAACACAACATGCGTGTAATCATACTGTATATTATATTTTGCTGTGACACAGAATACAGCTAAAAAAAAAGTCTGTTGTGATTTAACTGGGAAAACAGATTAAAACACTACGTTCAGAGGCTCTGCCACACACGGACATAATAGCTGTAATGTGTTTAGTTATTAGCTCTGATCATAGTTATTTTAAAGTACGTTAATGGAAAACCTCTTCAAAATGTGCAGAGGAAGTGTCCTGCGGTAAAGAAGGAAACCTTTTGTGTTCACATGTTCAGACCCCAGGAGGACGTTACGCAATAAAGTGCTGATGGCAGAGCCACTTAAGATGTCAACAGTCAGGGTATACCTTGCTCTCTTTTCCCCTTTCTCTATTTTCATGTATAAAAAGAGAGAGATTACATAACACGATGTCTAGGGTGAGCTTGTTTATTTTGCATATGGAGGTGTACTGTACTGTACACTGTGAGCCAGAAAACTGAATCACATCCACATGGACACCTCTAGCCATTTTACCCCACATGACCAAAGTAAGCTCGATTAAACAAGTTTCTCCAAAAAATAAAGAATTGTAATACGAATAATTGTTTTCCATTTTATACCAGGATAATGAAATGTTCTATTCCCTGTCCTTTCTCCCTTTGCGTTAAGAAAATATAGCATGTTTAATTTTCCCATGACAATTACACAATGATGATTTCAGCCTTTACCATCCATGTGTTAATAATAATGTAGGAAAACGTGACACACACACTCATTTATTGCATCAAAAACTGTAATAATATCTGCTGCTGTATTTGTCTTTATCATATTAAGCGGCCTAATAAAATGTCAGAGAATCAACAGACTGTTTGCTGTGTCTAACCAAAGTAAACCATGACCTCCAGTATTACCCCCATATTTATAACGAGGCGCGATAGGGACCTTATAATTATGCTTGAATTTACTGTAAACAGATTTTCTTTTTCTTTCTGTATTAAAACTGGTAATGTACATAAAAATTAAAACACATATAAGAACAAGAGGAAGAGAAGACTGCGGTTCTGCTATTGCTTCGGTTATGTTAATGTGATAAGACAGGGTGACTATCCACCCCCTCCCGCTTCCCTGCACCACAGGCACATGCACAGCAGGCTGGCTAACATTTGAAAAAGATCAAACTCTTTTCATCCATATATAGATGTAATATAATGCACTTTCAGTTCAGATCAACAAACATAATAACATTAAAAGATGTGGAGGAATAGTGGATTTAGTAATGTTGTACATGGTTTAAATTTATATAAATAAATTAAAAGGACATTGTAATGTGAGTTTGCAAACACATAAACTGAATCTCTGTGGAGATTCTTTATTATTAAAAAAGGGAGGTTTCAAAGATGACATAGAGAATCCATTTGGGGTTCCCTCAAAGAACATTTAAGGGTTCGTTCACCCAAAAATGAGAATTCTTTCAAGACCTTTGTTCATCTTCAGAACACAAATTAGTTGATGCAATCCGAGAGCTTTCTGACACTGCATAGACAGCTGACATGTTCAAGGACCAGAAAAGTAGTATGGTCATTGTTAAAGTAGTCCGTGTACAGTGTCATCGGTTGTTCAACCATAAAGGAAATTAAAATTCCGTCATCGTTTACTCAACCTCATTGACATTTATAGTATTTTTTTCCTTCTATGAAAGTCAATGGTGACCCAAAACAGTGTGGTTACAAACTTTTTTTCTAAATATCTTCCTGATATTTCACAGTCTCACTCCAACTCGTCACATTTTGACGCTTGGTCAAAACAGTTCTGCGTCGTTTTTCGATGATCAAGGTAACGTTACCCTTTTTCAGGCACATTTCGACGTGAGGGGTCCTCTGTTGTTTAAAATAGGAAACCATTATGCTGCGTCCGAAATCACATACTGCTTAAGTAGGTACTACATTTAAAGCCGAACGTACTACCCGACCGTTAAAACAGTACGTTCTATATAGTAT
>JAUMHQ010000044.1:8544665-8557193 GCA_032361165.1 Enteromius paludinosus | reverse complement strand
GATGCGGTCAAGAGAGCTGCCTGGAACTACGTTCGCTGTGCGTTTCCCTGAAAATAATTGCACACCTCAGAACGTTCCTCAGCCAATCAGATTCAAGCATTCAACGGCCCCGTAGAATAAATAAATATAAACAATAAGAAGTTTAGCTCTTTTTATTTATTCCTCTATATGGATGTTACAGCACTGAACTAATATCATGAAGTTTTTATTTTTTCCCACAGGTTTCTGCTCCAAAATACACTGTGTGTTACAAATAATATGCAAAATAATTGGAATAATCCTAAACATTTGATTACAATCATAAAACAGTGTCGGACACTTTAAGTCAACTTTAAAAAATAATGTCTGAGACACTTAACAAAATACATTCATTTTACAATTATTATGCTTTTCAATAAAACTAATAAATCAATATCAGCCATTGCCTTGACAAAAGCTGTGTGCAAAGAACACTGACTGGTGCATTTCCTGCAAGAAAGTACCGTGTAAATTAAAAATAATACACTCCATTTGCCAAAACAATCAGTAGCCTATGTATAACGTGTATTGACAAATTGCTTATTTTTATTTTATCTCTCAGTCATTCCAACTCAGTCTTGAAGGAAACATTTAATTTACGAGACAAGAAGTAGTTCGGTAGGTTCTTTTTTCCTCCATTTGTCTTGAAACCCAGGTGCAATGACGCACTCCTCTATCTTTATTCATCTGTAGAAACTCAAGCACACTTCAGTCTCTAGCAATCTTCTTCACTTGTGCTTGTCCTTCTGATCACTCCTCTGTCGTTGTCATTGCATGAGGATATTAGGCTCAATGTTAAACAGCAGGTCATCATCACCACGCCGTACCTCCAGAAGGAGGGGCGTGTCTTCCTGAATCGCCTCCTGTAGTTCTCCAGTGTCAATCAAAGGATGGCCGTTTAGCTTCACTATAATATCACCTGTTTCGAGCCCACCTCTGTGATAACGAACCAATGAAAGGGGAATAACATGATTTGGTTTGGTTTATCAGTGAATGGTGTTGTCGAAAGTGTAAACAAATTCAATCTTAAAAAAGAATCTGAAATTGGCTGAGACATACTTCTGAGCTGGGGAATCTGGGACAACTTCATGGACAAGAATTCCACTGCCGATATCTGGAAAGTCTGGATTACGCCATTTTAACCCCTGGACTAAGCTGAGGAAAAGAAGAGAAATAGAAAACCTGAGATCTGAGGAAAAGAATCAGGGATGACATTTTCAGAAAGGTTACTGACTGTGCCAAGATATTTAAGCAATGAAATCAGCTCATGATGTCTTTATTTTCTGAATCTGACACACTATTAAATGAGATAAGCATTGATGTTGATTGACATAACATACTTCTCTGTTAAAGTGACCATTTTGATTCCAATATATCTTTTCGTAGGGACTTTTACATCTGGAAGAGAAATTATTAGTTTATAAAAATTGCACAATTTCAAGCTGTATCAGAAAGGTCGTATTTACGAGTTGAACGCATGTAAACTCTACGCACGTCCTGATTTTGCTGAGTTCCACGTGTTCCTGGGTTAACATATTTTCTTGGCCCCGGAACAACATTTTATGCCAACAATTCTCTACACCTAAACCTAACCCTACCCATGAGTAATGCCTAAAATCAGAGGAAATGATAGATGACTGACACTGATGTACAAGCACCAAACACTGACTGTAAGCCTAAACTTCACAAAAACTGTAAACTGTTTTTTCAAATCTGATTGGCTAATCACAATGTTGTTCCAGGGTCAACAGAGATGTTGACCCAGGGACACGTCGAACTCAGGAAAATCAGGTTCTGCTAAACGCAATAGCCAATACAAATCTTTTCAGCCTTGAGATTCCAGGTTCAGGGCATGTCAGTAAGAAAACACGGATGAAGCATCTAAATTTGTTTAAATTAATTAATTAATTAAAGCTGCATATAAAAAATACAATAGCACTGTACCATTACAACACAATAACGATTCGGTTTACAAAACTGCATAAATTGAATGACATGGAAAAACACACCTGATGTGCATTTTTTCTTTTAAAGTTGGAGTCATCTATGCTCTATTTTTTTGTAATATATAGGTACATCAGCATCTTTCTTCAACCAAAGAGATTTGAATGCACATGACGTTACAGTCATGATTCCCAACTCATAAATACAAACTTCCTAGGATAATTTGAACACATCATTAGTTAACTGTGTTATTCACAAACAATAGCTTAGCACAAACATTCGCATTGAACAAATAAGAGCCGTTTTATTCATTAAGCGAAGAGTTATATTGACTTGCAGTTAGCTAACAGCAGATTACTGGGACAAATTCATGCAAAGCAGTTTGATTAAATGTTAACAACGCAGTTTAGCTTTCTGGCCTAAACATCCACAATGTATCTTTTGCAGCTCCTCTCGTGGTAATTTAACCGCATCCGCATGACAGACCAGTTAAATATTGATTCTGGTTGTAGCTTGCATGTTTGATGTCACCAGGCTGGCAAGATGACTAGCTGCTAGCTAGCAAAGTGAAATTTGCTAGCAATTACCTCACCTGAGGCAGTCTTCATAGCTCGAGACTGTGTGAAGTTTGTCCTGACTACCCTTTGTTTGACTGAAATCAAAGTAAAGGACACCAAGGATTGTAATAGACAGGGCTGTTTCACAAATAATGTATTTGTGTTTTGTAGCCATTTTGTTTGGCAGGCCATTATTGAAGAGGTGGCACTCACAAAAATGTAACCTCAGGTAAATATGATAGAATGAACATGAACATCCATTAAAAGTTCAGATTTTTGAGTGCTGGCATTTATGTTGATGAATTAATTTTGGAATTTCTCCTTAAAAAAATGCAACATTTGCAATTAGTGCATGACCTCTGCGCTTGATGCTTACCTTTCTGCTCTTTATCATTGGATTCATCGAGGAATTTATTGATTCGGTCTGATGGAATTGCAAAAGAGATCCCTGCAGTGACTTTTAATGTGTTTATTCCGATCACCTCACCATCCTAACATTAAAAACATTAAATAAAAAGCAAGTGATTAACCAGCATCTAACCAGATTTAAAACTTTTAAAGATTTAAAACATTCACACTCACCAGATTAACAAGCGGGCCTCCTGAGTTTCCATACTTTGTTGATGAATAAAAGGAAAGAAAAAATCAAATTCAGCCAGTTCAGCTTTTAAACACCCTGAAAACAGCGTTCTCTTTTGACTTACATTGATGATAGCGTCAGTTTGGATGTAGTCCATGTCAGAGTCCTGGATGCCGAGCTCTTTTCCATCTCTCTGTGTTGTGCTGACGATGCCTGTTGTGACTGTGTTCTGAAGAGCAAATGGACTGCCAATGGCAACCACAAACTCACCAGGTCTCAGGTCAGCAGACTGACCCAGTGATAACACTGGTAATTTTTTCTGCAGGAGAAACACAAACAATTCATGCTAAGTAATTCAGCTGAAATATAATTCAGTCAATCTGTGATCTTTTTTTTATTATTATTCATTGACACTTAAGCCAGTAGGTGGCAACAAGTCTTTTTTTGTGAGACTTTGAATCTTTCATTCAACAGATTATTGGCTATATTTGCTATACATGTTTATATAACATAAATATTAAGAGTAGTTTGGTGCATTCCTGAACTAAGCCAATGTCCTTATGAGCGAGACTGTGAATCATTCACTACTTATTCAACTTTATTCAAAAATATCCTGTTGACCCATAATGGCTGTGTCTATCAAATCAAGCTAATCATAGTCAGCATGTGACTTTGCAAAATCAAATTAAAATGTATCAGTGATTCCATGACATGTATTTACTTGAGAAGAAACACCGAAATCCCAATTGGAATGGGTATATGAACAACTTGTTCATAGAATATTACTTAATTGATAACAATGTCAAGTTCTTCCTGTCTAAAGCCCTATTCGGACGGGACAGGGCTAGTTTTACAGAGGGTTGTTAGAGAAATTTTTGTTTCACAGACGTACTTGGTGATTTTAATCCCGTCTGAATCTGCCATGTCTGTGTTTTTCTCTCACAACCTCTGTGATATTTCCAGAGGCAATTACCTACTGTTTTTCAGCAAACTCAGTGGTCCTGAAATGTCGGTGATAGCCGGTGATATTTTTTTACTTCTGTGTTTTGGCCAAAGCGATATGCCGTAGATGCTCTTAACGCATACATGTTTGATATATTTTGATATATACAAATATAAATAAACACAAATAAAGAGCCAAGGGCCTGTTCCATAAAACAAGTTTACCAAATAAGCCAGGCTTATTTTGGTTAGTCAGGCTTATTGTCAGTAGATTTGATACAAAATAAGTCAGACTAACTGAAATAAGCCTGGCTTGTACTCTAATCTTGTTTCATGGAACAGCCCCCTGGTTTAAAGCCCTTGGCTGCCCCCAAAAAAGCATACCCTCTTGAGTAAGTGCTTTGCACTGCTTGGTAATTATTTTGCAAAAGTTAAAAATGTTATGTACAGTATGAGTGTGTGAATAAAATCTTGACATACTACATTCACCATGTTGTCATTATCAAATAACCTACTAGCATCAGTTATCCCTTCACTCCCATTCATAAATCTTCTTCTGAGGCCTCAAGGGAGGGTAAAATGTCCATCATATGCACACTTAAGACAGAAATAGTAAGTCATCCAGATACTTTTGCCTATTCTGTTATGTGTACCATGAATTTGGATATACTATTATGAAATACTAACAATACTGAACCGCTTGTTTCTCTGATTCTTGGTTTTCTTGAGTTTTTGTTTCATTCTAATAAACTGCTTAAATCTTACGCCACTCCAACACTAACTTTGCCAACATGGCACAGCCTGAGCAAATGGAACTGATTTTATTACTTGAATAATGTACAGTCTGTCCAAAAGATCAGATATGAAAAACTAATCAGAATTGGGTGCAGTGTGGAAAGTTTGAAGGCTGGAAAGCAAAAGATGAGGAAATGACATGAGCTGCTATAAACAGAAACAAAATATCTGCACGCAATCCAGACTCTGACGTGGGAACATTCCTCAATTTTTGTTTCGATAGCAGTCCCTACTCTGAATATTTTTTCTTTGATACTCTAAATCAGAAATGGGTTATGGAAATGTTGCACCATTTACACATCTCCATAATCAGATCCATATGCACCAGAAAACAAAACACCTCTTGAATTTCCTCACACAAATGTAGGTCAACATGTACAGCAGGTTACCATTAACACGTTCAAGTGTGTCTTGACTAGACGGCTTGTGTGATATAAACCATCTGCCACTGGAGACATAAACATTGGTTTTTAGAAGTCAAAGATGTAGCCATTTTTGGATGATTTGTGCTGAGGTTTTATAGTTTATGACAGAAAAAAATTACTCTGGAATATATTTATGTTGGGAAAATCCACTATAAATAAATATGGTGAGACCAAGAAAGGTTGAAGATTACATCTTTTCAGCCTCAAGGCTTTTTAATCCACATTTACGGTACAGTAAAACACACACTTTAAAAAAATCGATACACTATAAAATGTGAAAAAGAATTACTGGTCCTGTAATTCATCCTTTTACAGTTTTAAACACATCATTATCATTAATGATTCTTACCTTTGAGTTAATTTTGATAGTGGCGATATCAGACTTCTTGTCAATGTCTCTGATGGAGGCCTCATATGTATGGCCATCGTGTAGCTGCACTCGTAGATGCTGACGGCCTGTGACCGGTGCGCTGCTAGCAACCACATGAGCATTGGTCACGATCAGACCGGACTGTGTCATTATAAACCCAGAACCACTTGACAGAGGTACATGACGGCCAAACAGCGGGTGGCTGGACACAAACATTGAAAAGAGTGGTTACTGCATGATTATGGGAACATTTCCTTTCTACTAGTACACGAAAGTAAAAAATAAAACTGCTACATCATTACATTTTATAATAACACATTCTTGTGAGTTTTCAATCAGGTGCAAAAATGACAAGTATGTTCACCTATAGCTATCGCCAAATACAAACATTACCAAATCAACATCATGAACGATATTTACTTGAGGAAGAGCTCGACGTGTACCACAGCAGGGGCGATCTTCTCCACCACATCAGCGATGAAGTTAAACTTGTATCTTGGGCTGTTCAGATGTGCAGGACCTATACTAGCAGAAAGGACCATTCACGTCAATGATAGTACATAATATGCCAGAAGACTATGCTATGAATACTACTGGGATGGGTGACGACCCTGAAGTTTCTCCCGCCCTATTGAGATGTGTGGCTGATTGTAATTGGTCTAGCCTGTGTTAATTGTTAATTGGTAGCATATATATTCATGTGTGTGTGTATACTAAGGTAGACTCTGTGAGAGGGAGTCTCACGAGTGTATGTTTTTCTCCCCTCCTTTTTGGTTTTCAATCTCCCTTGTTTTCTCTCTGATATCCTAGGGCCCAGGAGTCTAAGAGTGAAGTGGAGTGAGATTTATGGAGATGAGAATTAGTGTTCTTTAAAAGTTATGTAGTGTTCTTTAAATGGTGGTTTTGTTGTCTTTTTATTGTTTTGTCAGGGTCGTCACAGATGTGACTGGCATACTCCAGCCTTCAGCATCATATGATCCTTCAGAAATCATTTTAAAATGGTCTTATTTTTTTGCAAATAAATGCAGTCCTAATAAACTGTCCAGAGTTTTATTTTAATAGTTTGATATTAAAATAGAAGACTGCTCTTTAACTGTAACTATCAGTGGCCTCCACAGTACTTAAGAACTAAATGTCAGGTTTGTGAGCTAGTGATGCTCCCATTGAGCATATTACAAAGAACATAAGAAATCCATTGTAATAATTTGGGTCTCTGCTCATCAGTGACTAGGTGTGTCACATTCATTACTTCCTTCAGATTCTGTGGGCTGAACAGAGATGGGATTCTGCCTAGCTTGTTTCCTCAAACAAAAGTGCTAACAGCTGCATTTAGATGGTGTTTTTATATTCTCTGAATATGACTGCAGTGGCTGCTGGAATAGTAAGAGCAACTAAGAGTCTACATCTCACTAAACATCCAAAGTGACACTGATTTTTTTGTCTTGCATTCAAATCTTAGCACTTTATCCAGAGTTTAAGTAATTGTCTCTGTGGAGACTGTGAAATTCCAAGAAGTCTCAGTCAGACAAAATCAGACATCACCCAAGAAGTCAAAACATGTGGAGATGTTACAACTGTCCTGCAGAGCTGACTGACTCAGAACTATCGTGACTTCATGCCTCATTCACAACAGTGGTCTTGAACTGACAAATATTGGTATGGATGTAGCGTTAGACAAAAGTTTAAATATTTCAAGGCACATTTGTCACCCACTGTTGTCATTTAACCTCAACATGGCAACCACCAAAAGAAAAACTCTTATGTATGCCAATAATTTATTTGCCTTTAGCAAACAACTGCAACTCTATGACAAAAAACTGCAAATACTGTCATTTGTGATTTTCTGACATAGTATTGGTTACTACTTCAGTTACCAGTCCAAAACCACTGCTCAGCACCAACTCTACCCATAATGTGACCCTGGACCACAAGTAGCACAGGTAGCCACAGCCAACAATACATAGGTCAAAATGATTGATTTTTATTTTATACCAAAAATCATTAGGATATTAAAGATCGTGTTCCATGAAGATGTTTTGTGAATTTCCTACCGTAAATATATTAAAAGATTTATATATTTGATTAGTTATTGTTCATTTTAGACAACCTTAAAGGCAATTGATTTTTTGCACCCTCAGATCCCACATACATCCATTCTCTTGGGAGATAAGTCATTCATAACATATATAACATTCCTAAAATGTCTATATACGGTATACATAAGTTATATAATGTAGGTCCCTTTATTATGATTTTTATGGTACTGCAGTATATGTTACAACCATATATGCCAACTTGTCATATAAAATGGAAAAATCTGTATGTTTATTTACTGACCTGAGCTTGATAATTCACACGGCCCCTTATGCGTTTGTCTTATTTCGGGGAGACCTCGCTGTTGCGCTTTACGCGCGGCTGCTCTTATCTTGCACACATTGCCGTAGGTCCTTCCATCGGTGCCACACACTCTGTGAGTTGTCTTACACTGGCAAACTCCTTTGGAAAGTCGCTTACCAGCTGGAAATTTACACTCTAGCCCGTCTCCACACGGCGCATCGTCCTTCCGCCCGCACGACGCGCCCTCGCCCAGGCTGCACACCAGACAGCAGTTGCAGTGGTCGGGCACATACCCGCTCGGACAGCTGGGACTCGGACATTTACTCACATCACACTTGGATGGACATTTCGTCTTCGGCTCGGCCACGGCGAGGTAGTGCGCAAAGATACTGTAGCTGCAAACAGAATAACCTGCATTCCGAAATACAGTTTAGCTGTCTAGTTTCAATGAGCTACGACTGTTATTCTCTGTAAGATAGTTCCATAGAGAGCATCACGCGCTGATGTAGGCTAATTACGTGTATGCGTTTGATATTCAAATTCCTGAGGATAAAACTTCAGTCTCGGATGCTGTTTTCTTGTGCTCTTTATGCTATATCGTTCATTTTAAAGAAACAAAAAAATATGATAGTCAATCCCTGATTCTCTCACCCAGACCCGCACTCGTTCACTCCCCTCCACTTCTAATGAAGGCTATTTACACTCACAAAGTGAAAGAGAGGTGCAGAACACAGTCATTACTCAAGAATCCAGCACAAATCAAGCACTTTAGAAAAGAACACTATTCTTAGACCTAAATTTCATCAAGGATGTGAAATTTTATTCTGGAGTGATTTTAAAGTGACAGGGTTGGATAAAGTTGTAGTCAAAGCATAACAAGAATTCATCAACCAAGAACAGTGTGCAAAAGCATTCACCAATATTCAAACCCAGTTTCCACAATTTCTAATACCAACATCCATGAAAGAGCAATTGCTTTAATCTTTAACCACAGACGTGCTAAAATGCAGTGAAGATGCTGTTTGTTATGATTATAAACATGGGAAGTCGGAGCACTAATATGAACTTCAACAAATTAACCGACTAAATCAAACCACTGTGGAAGAGTGGAAAGCAGATTGCCTTCTTTATAAACATCCCTGAAGCAACTGATAATTACATTTGACTGGAGACTATTCAGAACACCTTAATACATTTCATATTTCATGTTCATATTTTTCATAGGTTATCCAACCTTAAAAGTTTTGCCTGTTTTGTTTCCATATGTAACAATACACACAGTTATGTGTTATACAACTGCAGCCCATGCTGTAATATTGTTACTGATTTACTGAATCAACCATTTATAGAAATCAAAAATGGCATAGCATACAAAGGGACACAAATAGGGGATATTACGCCACCAAGAGGCCATGGGTGGTACTGATAACATTTAAAGGAGCTGGTAAATAAGGGATATAAAGATTAAGTACACAGTTCTGTGTCAACACCAGTGGAAGGATATGTATTCTACGTTTTTTAACACTTTCATTTACACAAACAGCATCTTTCCATTGCTGCTGACACAACTGCTTACTCTGTGTGCGTCCAGTGGACATTACGGTGCCCTAATCTTTTTTTTTTTTTTTCAGCACAAAAGGTTTCCAAAAGATACAATTTTGTACCTGAAAGACAGCATATAAGTAGATAATACTAAAAGGTATTAATGTCCAGTGTGTAAATATTACTGCCACCCCACTGACAGATTTTGTTCCTTTTTTTGAGCAGTGTTTTTTTTTTTTTTTTTGCATCACAACCTATACTTGTCTCTTGCCTTTCCTACAGGAATAATTCTACTATGTAAAAGTCACACTTTGCAGCAATTATCAAATTACTTTCAGAAGACTAAGCATAACCCCAAAAGCTCAAATGAGTCTTTCCATAGCAATATTTCACAGTAATATTACAGAGATAGTTCACCCTCAACTGAAAATTATGTCATAATTGTTCCTAATCTGAGGTGTTTTTAAAAAGTATCAAAAGCTATAGTTGTTAGTTCCATTGAACTCCATTGATATTGACAGAACTTGCAACCGTAGACCCATGTATGAGTTCCTTGCACATTTTAAACACATATTTTGAACAGTTGCTGGTAGCCATTGACTTTAAAAATATAGAAAAACAAAAGAAAAAAACACTATGGAACACTGGCTACCAGAAACTTTTTTCCCATGCTCCCAAGTTCTGGATGATTTGGAAAAAAGCAGCATGACAAATAAATTTGTGACTCCTTAGTCAAACTGACATGGGTGCAGTTAAATAATAATACAATGCTGAAATATTTATGCATGATACAAACTGCTTTGGCTGCTGAAAGTTTGGCTCCATTATGTTTATTGAAAGATATTCAGTTATGACCATATTTTAAAGATTTTCCTTTTTTCCATCTTTAATTCTTTGACTTGAATTTACAGATTATACTGATTTCTGTTTTCAATCAGTCCGTCAACCGATCACATCAATCACATTGATACATCAATTTCCCATATATCTTTTGTCCCTTTGCAGGGGGTTAGCAACTGGAAGATTTTGTGTTCCCAGACCACATGCCCACCACATATCCAGATCCCGATGCAGGTCCATCTAGGAGATCGAATTAATGACTTTTAAAAACCAGGACTATAAAATGAACTTTGCCTCTAAGCTCCACCCTCTCTAAAGTTCCCATTTGGCTTCATGGCTTCTTCCTCTTTGCTCCATCCTGCTTGTTCCAACCATCTCCTTGAGGAACAAGATGGACAAGGTTTTGTGTGTTATGTCTCATGATTAACAGAGAGATGGTTTCAAGGAGATTACCTGGACCCATGCTTGTATGGACAGAAACAAAAACTCAAAGGAAAAAAAGTGTTTTTAAGGACTCTTGGTGCAGGAACTTTAAACCAGAAGCATTACCATCAATGGTGATTGAGAATCCACAAGGTGATGTAAAACATCTATTAGATCCACATCTACCTATCTATCTTTAAAGCACTTTAATCTTGTGCTAGATTAATGTATGTTAACATACTGCAATTAAGCGTAATTTGCTATCAGATATGAATATCTGTTATGTTATATTATTACTGTGTCAATGTATATTACTAAATGCAATGACATCATTGCAATACCATTGAATCCAGGAGTTGGTGATGCTATAGCACAATAAAAGACAAGCAAGCAAAGGACCAAATGAGGTAGCATAAAGGATTTCCAACAACATGAAAAATAAGGTATTAAAAAAACACTGATTCTCAAATCATCCAATAATTTGAGCAGAAAGTTCAAAGCAGAAAAAGAAAAAAGGCCAAAATAGAACAGGAAGACCTTTTTATTTATTTTTTATTGAAACATACAAACACATTGCTACTGTATATACAGTATATTTAAATGAGGATGTGGTTAGTCACTATAGCTTTGACCCAGCACAAAGAGCAGCAAATACAAGTGAAGGTGTTTCATTACAAGGCAGATTAGGTTGTCTGAAGTAACCTTGTCCACCAAACCAAGACAGACAATAAAAATCAAACCAGAAATTGGCATTTAAACCAACTTTCATACCATCACACACTGACTCAAGACCATTGACCTGTTATTCTCAAAGTTCATACTGTTATTTACTGTGCCTCTTATGTTTATTTTTCCGTCAGCAGATGCAGCTCCATTTCTTCTTGGTCTCCTCTGCGGTTATGACTTTTGCTGGTATATTAAAGCTCTCAGATCTGCAGTGTAACACCAGTTCATTCACACTCTCCCTTCTCTGGCTCTTCAGTCTCTGCGCCAGGGTCACAAAGATGCTGTCCACCACCTCCCCTTTGCGACCTTTGGCCGAAGCGATATAAAAAGACATTCCATGGACTTCAGCCAAATGTCGAGCCTGATCGATTAACACAGAAGCAGTCGTTGAAGTGACCAGATCGGCCTTGTTGCAAACGAGAGCACGGGGTATATCCAGACCTAGAGAGTGCTGACGGCATTCGTCCATCCACATGGGAAGATTGCAGAAACTAGCGGGGTTAGTGACATCAAAGACAAAGACAATTCCGTGCACATTGCGATAGTAGTGCTGCACCATGCTTTTACGAAAACGCTCCTGGCCGGCCGTATCCCACAGCTGTACCTGAGGTGAGGAGGAAAAAAAATCAATCAATCAAGAACTGTACCTTGCCATGCTGAACCATTTGAGCTACAGAAACGCTGAAAACTAACCAAGTCTCCATTATCTACCTGACCTGAGGATATTTAACTAAAATGTATTAGGGTTTTTAATATGTTACCCCAGACACTTATCGTAAAAGCTTATTCATTCAGCTTGCAGATTGTGTAAATCTTAATTTCCAAAAATAGACCCCTATGACTTTAGTTGTCCATATCATAGGAAGAACACATACAGGTCCTTCTAAAAAAATTTGCATATTGTGATAACGTTCATTATTTTCTGTAATGTACTGATAAACATTAGACTTTTATATATTTTATATTCATTACACACAACTGAAGTAGTTCAAGCCTTTTATTGTTTTAATATTGATGATTTTGGCATAC
>JAUMHQ010000044.1:8465962-8483589 GCA_032361165.1 Enteromius paludinosus | reverse complement strand
AGAGAGAGAGAGAGAGAGAGAGAGAGAGAGAGAGAGAGAGAGAGAGAGAGAGAGAGAGAGAGAGTAAGAATGAATGTGTTTGCAATTCGTTTTAGCCTCACTCAGCAAACCAGACTGGGCAGCAGCACTTTTTCACAATTACTCACACACACACCCACACCTACAAACCGGCCAGCCCCCCTTATCATAATTTACTGACTGCAGCCAGTGCTTCAGGGCCTCACCTGATCCTGTTACTTCTGTCACTTCTTAAGATGTGTGTATTATCATCTGCACACACGTCACATAAGAACATTTTTCTCAAGAGCAAGGGCAATACTTTCAAAAATAACTATGAAATGCAGAGAGCTCTCGCTGGTAATAGCTGAGTGGACAATCTGTGAAAATAAAGCTAGTGAGAACTAGATCAAGTGCATGTTCCTCACAAACACATTTCCTTTATCAGCAAACACGGGAGCTAATTTTTTAAAATATTGTTTAAGAAAGGAAAAGAGCACGAATGAATGAATAAATAGCATTACATCCCTCTCAATCTTAAAAACAAATAAAATACAAACCAAACAAAAAGGTTTTACAGTCAACTGTCATATATTTCAGAAAGCTGCTTTTCCAGCTCTTAAGAAAACCCTCTGTGTAATAACTAATACCCTGATCAGAAAAACTTGCAAAGTAACTTTGAACCTAAAACCCACAGAAGAACCTTAGTTTTTAAGTTAATAACAATTATTATTATTTAGTAATATATTATAATAAAACCCTAGGCCTATTTTATTTCGAATTTACAGAGTCAAACACTTTAACAATATTTATTTGCATGTATTATTCTTTTATTTATATAAATTTTTCTAACATATGTTATATCATTTTTGTATTTTATTTTTGCACGTGTTTGTCGTGTGAAAATATGTTTCCCCGCACTACCTCACAATCCGACAGACAGATAGATAGCGCTTTGTACTCTGGTGAACTCGTGAGTATCAGATGCAGTACCCCAACCCGCCGGTAAAGCATTACACCCTGCTCTATCATTCACCTCCTCTGAAGTCAATATTGAGTCCGCGTCCGGCGCACTAGATTCCGTGCCGTGTTTTGCGCGGAGCTGGCGTGCTGCTCGCAGGCTGGTGGCTGCTCTTCGCTCGGCTGTTGTCCTGATATCACTCCGCTAGCATGGAGGAGGGGAGCGCTTGATTATTGTGATGGTGGCAGCTGCCGTACACACTGGCGACTGTAGGATTTCCTCTCCAGCCGTCGGGACTTTAAGAAACTGCACACCTTGTTCGCGCTCGGGGAGGGTTTCGCCGGCCAAACTAATGAAATGCAAGTTCACGAAACAACTCCGGAGCCTGTTCGCAGCAGACGGCAAAACTTTTTTCAAAAGGACAACACAATAAAACGACGGGCGCGCAGCAGCGGCGCTTACGCGTGATGGTTGCGAGAAACATCCGGATGTTTGATGGAGCTCCAGTAGAGGCGAGAGAGTAACAGACCCGGTCCCGCACTCTTGTCTATTGAATGGTTGACACGGCGATCCTCCCGGAGGAGGGATTTACTCTCGTTTGAACGCTTCTTTCTCCACTATTTCACTGTATCTGCCTCCCTGGCGAAGCGGACTTCTGCCCCGCTTTGGAGAGGGGAGAGAGAGAGAGTCAGGGGGGCTTGACAAAGTTCTTCCCGAATCACAGATGATGGGGGATTTTGCCAGCCCCGCTGCCGTACCGACCGGCGGCGGCATTTGCATTAATAACAGTAACGTCAACTTAAACTCTGCCATTAATGCAACCGGCAGCAGCACCGGCGGCGGCGGTAACGTGGGCATACCGAAGCACAGCACGGTGGTGGAGAGGCTGCGGCAGCGGATCGAGGGCTGCCGGCGGCACCACGTCAACTGCGAGAGCCGATATCATCAAGCGCACGCCGAGCAGCTGGAGCTGGACCGCCGGGAGACGCTGAGCCTGTACCAGCGGAGTATAGAGCAGCGGGCCAAGAAATCCGGCAACAGCAAGCAGCAGAGCAAGCAACAAGAGCCCGACTCGACCGCGAGCGCCGAGCAGAGGAGCAGCACTCTGATCGCGGTGAGTTCCGCGCTCCGTTATAACGTTAGCGTGCGTGACTGCTCTTTTACGCGCGTCTCCTCTCCGCTCTTTAGAACCGACACTGCTCGGTTTGTTTGGATTGCAGTGCTAACTTTCACTAGGCGTCAGTGTTTTTACACGGGGAAACTCTGAATCGGTGCACTTGTAAGAACACTTTTGCACGATCCGCGGACTATTCGTAGTCGCGTGGAAGTGCTCGGAGTAATTTTGGAGGCGTTTAAGCGACTTTGCAGTACATTCTGTTTAAAGTTATGTAGTAGCTGGTGATGTCACTCGATCTCCTCCTACTTAACGTTACTACTTGTAGTTCAGGCGTGCTACATGTTTAGATAACATCAAGAGAGTTGGAAATCCGAATCAACGTTTAAGTAAAGCACGCGATTGTGCGTTTTTACTGCTCCTTTTGCGCTCGTTTAAACGATAAAAGCAGTGTGTTCTGCTAGTTTCAGTTTCCTTTTAGGCGCGCTGTTTGAACTGATGCCACTACGGTAGCCTGTTTTTGTTATTTTATTTTCGAAGCAGTCGAAGACGCATTTAACTCTCAGTGCAGCTCTTTTGGGGGATTCCGTGGATGTCATTTTATGAGAAATAAAGGATGGCGAGGAGACAAATAGGCTAACGTTACACTTGCACTTATCAGTGTGTCACTATCTCCAGACTCTCGGTTCCGACGCCACCGCAGAAAAGTTACAGTGTTAAAAATCACTTGAGTCTCGGCCTATCGCGAAGGAGCATCGAGTCGTTGCCTTTTGTGTCAATCCTCTTTGAAATGCTAAGTGACTCTGTTTTCTGAGGGTGACATAGGTAGCTCTTTGAGGCGTTAATGGCCGGTGTCGTCGACCTCCCGCTGTGCGCTGTGAACGTTACTGTGAGGCGGTATATAGGCAGCAAATGCTTCACATCGGAGTCATTGCGATTTAAAGAGACCACAGGCTCACTGCCTCTCTTGTCTTTTCTCCACATAAGCACCGTACTGCAGCTAGGTGGCTGTATCAAGTCGAGTTAGGGTCTTACGCGCGCGTCTGGGTTCAGACCCCACACAATGGCTGTGTGTCAAAACCTAGCGAGCTGTCTATGTAGACAGCATTTGTGTGAGGAGATTGCTGCACGCGCATTTATGCTTTCTAGGTAAAGCCAGCATTCCCCAGCGGGCTTACCTGGATAAACAAGAAGTCTTTAATGTAAATTATTTTTAAATGATATCTAATTTATATAGATTAATATTGTTATCTTGATTTACACTCGTCAGTGGCCAACACCTGAACATTTTAATGTAGCCTATTAGTTTATGTTTGTGTGCAAGTCTTTGTGAGTCATGTATGTCAAGGCAGTACAGTAGGAATCCATTGTAAGTGTATGACTTTTTTTATCGGAAGCCCAAGAGATTAAGGAAGGTGCAGTCTTCAGCCCTGAGGTTCCAGTAGTATCTTTTTAGGCCTTCTTTACACTTGTTTTGGGTGATCAAGTTGCAAATAGCCAGTTGAGACACTAACATGCGTCACATTCAACCACTTTTTGGTTGGATTTGTCAAAGAGAGGGTCTCTTAATGTTCACTACGTCTGCATATGAGGGTTATTATATTTATTTATTTTTAAACGTGTGTGTTTATATATAGCTTTTATTTCAGTCTTACTGATTTTAGGTTTTAAACAAACTCAAGTTTTGTTAGATAAAGTTTTCAAATTAGCTTTATTTCAAATAATAAAAACAATTTTTACAGTTTTATTAGCAATAACAACATTGGCCTGTTACTGTAGGGTCCAAATGAATTTGAACTGGTAGTTTGAAACCCATATTTCATGCTGTTTCGTTTCTTGCTCATCACCTAAAATTGATTTTAATACCAAACAAGGCCTTTGTATAGACCATTCTCTGAAAGTTTAGTCTTCAGCACAAACCCACCTCTGGACAAACTAGAAGTCCTTAAAGTTCACAATAGTTTTCTTGTAGTCCTTAAGTCGCGTCCAGCAGCCGTGTGTGTATTCTCCAGCTAAAGCAGTGCTTGCGGTATCACATTGTTTTGCAGTGTCTGGGACCAGTGCCCAAGATCTAAATTTAACTCCTGAGTTGGCAGGGTTACATGAGGTTTGTGACGTCAGACACTCCAAGAGCACACTACCACTGTGTAACTTACTTGTGTTCTCTATGTGTTTGCTAGGAGGCCTACAAGACTGGTAGCACAGGTATAAAAGTGTGCGAAGCGCCTCACTGTGCGAGTCTGCGTGTAAGCATTTCAGCGCTCAGAAAAGCTGCAGTCGTTTATAAAAATAATTTATTTTCCTGCAGGGGTTGTTTGTCCAGAACCTAGGATACCTGAAAACTTTGCAGTTCTGGCTTCTGTTAGCGATTCTTTTTGTAAGCCATTACCTTTTACACAGTTTTGTTATATGAATTATCTGCCTTAAAGGTATAGTTCACCCAAAAATGCAAATTCTGTCATCATTTACAAAAAAAGTAGATATTTTGAACAATGTTGGGAACCAAACAGTTTTTGGTCCCCATCAACTACCATAGTATCTCTTTCTCACATACAGCTAGCAACAGGACATTTGGAATGTAGTGCACAAGTTGTATGGACCACATTTTTTTCCCGTCTTTTTCAAAGCTTGGCAGGCCCATACCAAGATGTTTGAAATTACTAACTAGCGATACGTACCTGCTATTTGTTCAATAAGTGACAAACAGAAACTAACCCAAGAGCACTAGATAGGGAAGTAATGTTACTGGAGTCAGTTACTGGAATCCACACACCTTTTGTCTGTCCGAATAGGGAGAAGAAAATATGTGCAGTCTTAAGGTTTTAAATTGCACAATTTATTGTTATACTATTCTGAATACTTTTCAGGTCCATCTGTATAGGCTTTACATTGTTTTATTATTTTTTAAAATATTATATTCATTAATATTTTAAATTAATTATAATATATATATATATATATATATATATATATATATATAAATACATAAATGTATTTAAAAATACAGTATATATTTAAACAATATTTACATGTAAATATTTGTATTCATATAATCCATATTATATATGGGTATATTTAGTATATAAACCTAATATATAAACCTTTTTCAAAATTCTTGATTTAGTAATTTTCGTTTTGTTTTTCGTCTAATATTTAAAACTTATTTGTAATTCAAATAAATAAATGAAATCATTTTTAGTTTATTTAAATAACAACAACAGCACTTAGTAATTTCTCACCAACTGCAATGTACCGGTGCTGTTACTGGCACTATGTCCTATCTTAAACACATTTCATGTTCTCTGTTGTTTTGTCGTTGCAGCACACACTTTCTTGCTGGTATGCATGTACACATGTTTCACTGGAATGTAGGACAAGGTGTATGTCAACACTGCAGCACATAGTCCATGCAGTTAAATCAATATCGCTGTGAGAGTGATTTCTCGTCGCCATTTCTTTTACACACACACACACACACACACACACACACACACACACACACACCACAAAACATTTCAGAAAAGATTATATCCTATAAGGCTGTCTTTGGGCGTTTTTAATATTGAGGCTTATTGGATCCATCGCTGTGCATTCACAAACACAAACATACACGCATGCAATAGCCTATGTCCACACGCAAGTGCTCTGAGTCAGGAAACCCACTGCTTTCTCAGAGAGAAGCGAAACAAAGCACTAGACCTATTTGTGCTCGCGACTGGTCGTCCTATGGAGTATGGGCAGTAGTGAATTTTCAGCATTAAGTGAGATGTTGTCACACAATTCCTACTGTTCACAGACGTATTGTCACCTTTTAAACTTGAGTGTTCTATGAAGGGAATTAGTGTATTACTCACGCTTCACTCTTACACCAGGTGATTTCATGCCTTGTTGTGGTTTGCGTGAGAGCTGTACAGCACCACAGCCGAGAGCTGCAATATATGTTTCTTTATGGAGAAAGATCAGAACTCTTCAGGCACAAAAGTTTGAGAACTTTTCAGGAAAGTGTGCATCATTTCTTTTGCCAAAAGCACAATCAATATGTTTTGCAAGAAGTATGCAGGTTTTTTGTTTTGTTTTTTCCTCAGTGCTGGCTATTTTATAATGAACATCTGAAACTTCTCTGCATTTATGTTTGTTTATGAGCACTTGAGTCTTTTCCCCGCTCCTGATATTGTGTATCCAGGCCTCAATAAATATCACGCACTCATAGCAGACTAGGCTCTCAGATAGTGATATTATTTGGAAAGAAAAGCTGGGGCTAAATAAATAAATATGGCATTAACAATTTCTGGCCATTTTGCATTGATTTTCTCTTTGAAGCTGTTTGAGTTTGGCTTTATCCAATTTGTAGAGCTTGCACTTAACTCAGTCTTTGTCATTTGCTCTTAAATGGTGAATAGACACGCTGTGCCACTTATACTACACGTGCATTCTGTGCATCATGCATGAGCATTGCAAAACTGAATTCTGAATTATTACAAAATCTGAAAATTAAGGTACACCTAATAAATGGCAAGATGTAATTTTTTTATTTTGCCAAACAACAGCAGCAGCACTTATGAGTATCTAATAAACATAATAAAATAAATTGCTGATGTTCGTTCTTATATAATATCATTAAAAAGCATTATGTAATGCTAAACAGATCAGTAATTCAGAAGCTTGATTTGGTGAACGTCATTTTCTCTAAAAGGTTAGATTGCATTACATGGTTTTCTGGTGGGATTTTGTTCAGGTTCATGAGTTTTGATCAGGTGTCAAATGTCTCTCGCACCAGTGCACACAAGTAGTTTTTTATATTCGCAACACCCTGGTGTTCGTTCAGCACTAATATTAGACATAATGCTGTTACTTCCCGATATTGTACAGTGCGTTGACAGCATCTGCTATAGGTTTTTCATGCTTTATGTGTGCGTATTGGCAGTCGAAGCCCGATCTTAGCACTGGTGTAGTTGCACGCTATGCAGAGTGTCCCTTGCACATCATGTAAATTCACATCTGGATGAGAAGGCAGGCGGAAGTGTTAATGCGTGTCTGTGAAACTTGTGAGAACGTACCCAGTGGCTGTCAGATTTTTCATGATGATTGGAAGAGAGAGAAATGGAGAACGAATGAGAGATGGAGCGCATACTAAGTCTACTATGTTCTGCAAGTTCCAGTGTGATTAATTCTGACATCATCACGCTGGTCACCGATCATCTCAGCGCTTCATATGCAAAGACTGATCCAGAAACGGTCAGGTTTTTGGAAAACAAGTGATTCATGGCCCACTTGATCATCTTCTCACCATCTCTGTGAAGCATCTCATGTGACCGTCGTCTTTCATGTTGGATCTTTGAGTACCGGTGACGCATCATCTGTTCTGAGTGTCCATTCTTTGAAAATCCTCTATAAGGTCAAGTGACATGGGGAATTTTTTTTTGTCATTGTTTAAGACATTGAACAATGGCTGAAGAAGATACTGCTTGCTCCAAGACCTGGTTAGAAGTACTGTGTGTTCAGACTCTTGATAGTTAGTCTGTACTCTCTTTTTTTTTTTTGCAGAAAAGATTATTTTACCCATAAGCGAAGTTTAATAGTCGATCTTTGAAGAGAATAGAAGGCAAGTAATCTGTGGAGCATCTTATCAGGCTTGTGTGTGTGTGTGTGTGTGTGTGTTTGTTTGAAGACAAACTGCAAACCGCTTCATTATTGATTAGGAAGATGCCTGGAAGTCAGTCTCTGCCTCTGCCTTTCTTTCATACCGTATGAGAGAGCCAGTTAAATATAGATGAGTGTCATCAGACACACACACACACACACACACACTTATGCAGCTCCTCCATGGCAAGGTTTCCCACTGCTTTGGCCTTGAGTCACACAGAAACTGGTGCACAGACACAACATACACATGCTCAAGGCACACAAACGGTTTCTAGTCCTCATTGTCTGTGGAGTTAACCAGGGCCAAACACTAATCAGGAGTCATTGGATGAATAACCAGATTGTGTCGGACACAACCATGATCTTTCATTCAGATGGTCACGCATTTGCATTAAAGGAACCCAAAGGAAGTGTAGGATTTACATTGAAACCGTTTTCGCTTCCAAATTCATCATAAATTTGACATAATCATAAAGAAACCGCTATTAACACACTGAAGTGGAAAGTAGTGAACCGTTGAATATGAAGGCATATATACTCTTTGCAAACACATTTTCATGTCTCTGGCATTTGCATGAAACACTAAACGCGCCACATGCTAATCCATGTCCAGTCTGTACGCACACATACTGCTGTCATAATCCCAGTGTTGGAATCCTGTCTCGTGTCATTGGACAAAAGCCTCGTTCTAACACTCTTGCTGTGATGCCGTCACACGTTTTATCCAAGTTCAGATGGCATTTTCTTTTTGTCTTACCTCATACAATGCATGTTACTGTACAACTTGCTGCTGTTCCATAAGTGCCGCCTGCTGTCAGAGAATGAATTTGCATTCTCATGCTTTAAATTTCGAAGCTATATAATCTAGTTTACATTAAAAATAGCTCATGCTATAGTGTAGCATGTTTGTTTGGATTTTGATTTAAAATCCTAATGGTTAGCCTAAATGGTTGGGTTGCTCAATTTATTTGTGGAAACCTCAGTACATGCTTTTTTGGTAACATTATAAATGTATTTGCTGTCGCTTTTGATTCATTTAATGCTTCCTTAATATATACAAGTATTAAATTCCTAAAAATATAAACCTGAACCCAGACTTCTGAACAGTGCTTTATATACTCTCAGTGTAAACCCCAGGTTATGGTAAAGAACCATTTGCAATTTAGTTTGGCATGGACTTTGTAGGATAAAGCATAGTGGCGTCAACCCTCTCAAAATGAACTTTTGCACTGACAGGATTATCTGTCATTGGTGATCTGCACAGAATGAGCTTAGTCCTCATCTTGGCATTTCACTTCTGCTTAGACCAGATCAACAAGCTTCTACACAGTGGACACAAAAGAAACCATATTACCTCATCTTTTTTTTTTTTTTGTTACGTTTGATTAGGAACTTTAAACTTTTAATTTTTTTGTTAAAGATATTTTTATGTGGCCCAAAAGTGGGCTTCTTTTAGTATTCATATAATATGAAGCTTATGATGTGTATGTTCTGTTACAAAATGGACATATGTTGTTTCTTAACTCATTTCCTTCCTCTTTGGACTCTTCCTCATTTTAGCGAACTTCAACCTGAATCAGAAACAAAGTACAATAGGTCTGTCTGCACCATTATAGTAACTTTCACGGCTCGCAGCTTGCAAGTTTCCAAAAGTATAAAAAAATGATTATTGAATATATTATTAAATCAAAGGACCATTTTAAGTGATTCACAGGAATGATTTAAACTTACCAACTTTAAGCCTTTGTCATATGTTATAATTACCGTGGATGACGAATCCGAAGCCATCACAAGGCTGATAAACACAGATGCACACTAACAGATCAGCATGTGGTGTGGAAGTTTTTGGAACGTACTTTTGGAACTGTTTGTTTCTCAGAAACTTAATGGACCATGGATTGACTCCTTGCCCCTGTGTTCTCTGGTCCTAATTATCAAATAATTGCAGATGTACGTGTGTTCACAAATGCTATTTTTATCACAATGTTTTGATGAACATTGTCCAGATCTACAGCTGGGGACAGTATAAAATTAATACTTTTATTCAGCAATGATGCATTTAAAGGCACGGTTCCCCCAAAAAATGAAAGTTCTGTTCGTATACGAGTGCTTTTTAACCCTGGAGACCGCAACACGGCTGACCTGTTCAAGGCCCAGAGTTAAAATAGTCAATGTGACATCAACGGTTCAACCGTAATTTTATAAAGCTACAAAAATGACTAATGTATCCTTTGACGCATTCATGAGAGTACGCACGTTACATGTGTGGTGCTGCTGGTGTAGCTGGTGTTCGTATGTAGAACCTGAATACACTGCACCTCGTTGCAATTTTAATTGGTGATGGACAGCATCCTTTGCATGCTTTCTTGGTTATATTATTTAAAAGGACATTTCACCCAAAAATCTAAATTCAGTCATTACTAACCCCTAATGCCTTTCCAAACCCGTCAGGTGAGTAGCTCATGATAATTTTAATTTTGACAGTGACAGTTAAGATATTAAAAGCGTTACAAAATATGTGTATTTCAAATAAATGTTGCAATTTAGAACTTTCCATTTGTACTTTCTATTTCAACATTGAATAAGACATGTTTCTTGAGAATTGTTTCTCATATCAGTTTATTAGACTCATTTTAGTCCATGTGACACTCAAGACAAATCGATTGCATTTTAAAATGGTGTGTATTTAAAATAGAAAAGTCGATTTTTCACATGGAACACAAGTGATTAACGAAGCACCTGGGTGACGTTTGCAGCATACAATAGAGCACATTCACAGTCAAGCTGTGTGGATCAGGTTTATAACTTCCTTGTTTAAACAGACTGGTTCAGAAAACAACCAGATAACAAATGCAAAAAAGGAAAACCTTTTCAAAAGTTTCCCTTATACTTTACTGATTTTCAATGTCCTCTGTACTTTGTATTTCGCACCAATTACGAAGACGTTCTCAACCTTTATTGACCTGCTTTGACATCAACAACAGAATCAAACTAAGCCGCATTTCGAACTCTTTTTTTATTCTTCGAGCAAACTGTAATAAGTGTCCCACGGGCTGTGTCGTCTTGAGTCTATGCATGTGGTATTGACCCCTAATGATGCGGGTTACGCAGCACTTGCGGTGCCGAGCTGGAGGTTTGCTCTTCAGGGAGCGAAGCTGCTTTCCAAGTACGCAGAAATGAGAAAAGTGAAACTGAGCACTCATGCTCATGCATATTTCAGAACAGACGCTCCCGTAGAGAGAACCAGGGAGAAAGAGACAGACTACTACACTCCTCCCTCTTTCTCTCATGTTGCCAGGATACAGTTGAGTCACACACAGTCGTACATGCATATACATGTGGACACACGTTAAATATATAGAGTTTTGTACAGTTTATTTCTTTTCATTGTGGAAGTGTTATTTAATAATGTTATATAATGAATGCGCTTCGTAATCTTGATTGATTTAGTGTTTTGTTTTGAAGCTGAAGTCTCCAGGAGTTTTATTGAATGAAATTGCGAAATTATTATTTTTCAAACCGGTTATTTTAAACACTCCCACCATCTCCTATTGGTGGTTCTAGCAGATAGGCCCGCCCCCAAACTCACATCATTGGTTGAGCCACTGTTGCTGTGTCGGGACAAATAAAGTAATGCTTTGGTTCACTAAAAACTGCTAGCAGTGGATGCCATGTTTCAAGTAAACAGGATGGCATGGAAAGTTATATATTGATCTTTCAAAATGTACCTTTTGTCTTAAAATGTATTGTATGGGGCTTCTCAGTAGAGATATACTCGTAAACATTTTTTAGATTGATTTAAAAATGACATCAAATGCAGACAAATATATTTCAGATAGGAAAAAAACAACAACTCTAAATTATATTACTCTCAATTATATGGTAGTTAATTGTTTTTACTCAAAAACCTATAGATTTTGCAGTATTTTACAGTAGAAGTACATGTGATGTGAAGCGGTTTACAGATTTTCACTGTATATGGCAAGATAATTTACTGTTAACTAATTACTAAGTAATTGAAAAATTTAATTGTAATTGTTTCTGAGCTGGGATAGAGATAATATTCTGAAAATGACACTCTTTAGCATTTAAGCTTAAAATGTGCAAAGAGGTTTGTTTGAACTCAAATCAAATGCAAATATTTGTGTTTTCATCCTAAATTAACCCGTGTGTGATAGTTAAATATAACTAAGTTGGACTTTGAGGTTGGATAGATGGGTTTTCCTGTAGTTACAGGACTGTTCTTCATTGGGTTTGTTTACGTTGGACTCAACGAAAGCTTCTTTTGACTGCTAGTGTAACCTTTCGCACATTATGGAGACCTTGCATCCTGTTTTTGGTCTAGCTTATCAGGTGTTCACAGTTAGCCTTTTTCTTTTTCTCTGGTTTTCTCCTCCTATCTCTGGGAGTTGTCATGGTGACAGTGATGCAGACAGCCGGGAACAGCCTGGCTGTCATCTCTGATCTGTCAGTGTGTGTTTGTGCAAAAAGACTGGACTGTGCTCATTTCAGAGAGAAAATTATGTAATGTTCTCTCTAAAAACGGAGAAAGCGCGGGAGAGTGAGTGCTAGAGGCTTTTTTCTGAATCTCTTACTTATAATTATAAAGCAAGTGGCCGCTGTAGAGCTTATACAGTAATTTGTAGCATTAGGAAGTGGCCTGGGTTGTTTGTGGTTTCAGTCAGGTAGCGTTTGATCATGTTGGTTAAGTGTTATATATATATATATATATATATATAATTTAATTTAATTTTTTTTAAATGTAACATTTGTTTAACAAAATAGTCAAGTACAAGAGATATATATATATATATATATGTATGTATGTATATATATACATATTATACGTATACATATATAGACACAGATGTTCGATACTAAACATCTAAAACTCGAAACATCAAAATTTCTCTCTCTTTCTGTCTCTCTGTCTTAAATGTTAAGTTAGGGGTGGGCAGTAGTAAGCAGAGCCCCTGTGACGTTTGTAGGGGTGTGTGTGTGTGTGTGTAGGAGGGGGTGTGCTATTGGATAACACTGTCTAAAAATACTTGGCTAATCTGCAAACATGAGGCTAAAAATACAACCTCGACTAGCTTACGCTCTCACCAGTGTAATGAGGGCGGGCCATCCTGGAGGAAAGAGGGGGAGCAAGAGGTAGGGTGGACAGGAAGTAGTTAGTAAGAGTAGATATGGGGAGAGCTGCTATGCATCTTTGTTTTGTAGAATTTGAGTGTTGAGTCTGTTTAAGCATACAGTTTACGGATTTGAAGTTAATTAATTGTAATTTCTAAATCTCTCTATCTTGACTAATTTTTAGAAAGAGGTTTGACATCCTTGAGAAGGCATGTGTTTGGAGATGTCACAATGTTTACTCTTGCACAGGGTCAGTGAGTTTTCATATTGATTTAATGATGGTTGAGGAGAGGAATTTGATCTCATTGAAAGAGAATGCCGTTACAAAAGTTATTCTTTGAGCATGCTAAAATTCCTCATTAATTCAGCAGTTCAGCTTTGGAAGGTTAGCGGGACATACAACGTTAATTTACCCCTGGTTTCACAGACAAGGCTTAAGCCAAGTCCTAGACTAAATGTAAATCTGAGCAGTTTCAACCGAATGAATTTTGCACCGCCTGATCTTAAAACATATCCGTGCCTTTGTTTTGTCTTAAGGTGCACACCAGTAATGCGTTTTTATAGGGCGTGTTCGTAAAAATCCTTAAACGTCTTAATTGAACTATGGCCTTTCTATGAAAGTGTTTTACTTGTTTGCTTCTTTCTTGCTTTGTGCTGTTTGTGCAGTTATCTCTTGTGATGTTTGGGTGAGAAGACGTTGTTGTACTTTCCATGAGTTGTGTGCTTACACCATCTCCTCTAATTACTGCGACACGTTAAAGCCGGAGCAGGAGGCTGAAGTGAGCGACAGAAAGTGGCTCCAGGGAAACATACCTGTGTGTTCTGCTTTTATTGATCTTGAACTGTGGTCAAGCGCTGTTTAGGTGCTGTCTCCAGCAGTATTTGCAAACTTCTGAGCGTGTTCAACGTTTTAACCGGCGAATGTGTGATTTAGGCAGTAGGGTGAGCCAGAAAACTAATGGGGCAGGAGAAATTGCAGACAGTCTAACATTATTTTATTTTATTTTATTTATTTATTTTAAATGTCTGGCCTCCCCAGATGTAGCAAAGACGACTTTATTCCTGCTCTGAGCTGATCATATGCACAAGTTTGAATTCTCAAAACAGACACATTTTTAAATAGGTTTTATGCTTTTAAGCAACAATAACACTGTTGCTATTCATTTATAAAATTAAAACTAAAATAAGAAACTCACAAGCAAATATTGCCTTTACAACTAACTGAACTTAAATAAGTACTAAATGACTAAATCTAAATAAAAGCTAAATAGAAAAAGGAAATCTATATTTTTTTAAATGTTAGTCAGTCCTACAATTTCAATAAGTGTGTTTGGTATAGTATTCAGTATTTAGTTGGAATATTTGATTATGGCATTCTGCGGTTCTTAGATAGTTTTGTATAATGACCACTAAGTCATATTTGACTGTTGTCCTGGCAGCCAATCTCACTGTAAATGCTTTCATGTCTCTCATATCACTCTGTGGTGTCTTTCTTCTCACATGATACAATTATTTCAATTCAAATCAATATTTCATGTCCATTTACTTGCGTATTTGATATGTAGCCATGTAATAAGTAGGATAATATACCCTAGTAAGGTTTATTTTGCGATAATTGCTACCTGACTGTATATTGTCACCTATTTAGATTAACTGTTGATATTGTAGGTTTATTTTAACGTGTATATGCAGGCATTATAATGGCTTAAGTTCAAAGTAAGGCTGTAACATATGATTATTTTGATGGTCGATTAATCTATCGATTATTTTTACAACTAACCTACCTATTATTTTTAACATTAAATCTATTTATTAGTTCCTTACTATAATAACCTAAGTTAATCCTACAATAAAAAAAACATAAGTAGTTTTTAAACAATTTATTGAAATATATATTTTTCTAAAGTACTTTGATAATATAATAACAATAATCCTGACATGAAAACGTGCCAAGAATGAATAGGCATCTCTCAGTAATGTCTATGCTGCATTCACAATCAGTATTTGAGATTGACAACAAAACTTGCTTACAGTTTGAAATGTGTTCTTCGTTCAGCAGATTGAAGTTTAATACATATTGACAGTATATGAATGACTTGAATATTGTTTGAATGTTCGACTTAATATTCGATTTAATATTCGAAACAACTGAAGTCACAGGTATTCAGGTATAATTAACAAAGGTATCAAAGATGGCGATGTCCATAACACTAGGAAGTTTTCAATATATTAAAGAAATCGGTCCAACTGAGGTGAGTTTATTCATCAATGACTTCAAATGTTCTATCTATTTGATTGTTTTATTAACATTTACACCTATACCCTAAGCCTAAACCTCACAATAATGCATGACCCTTTTCTAAAGCCCCGCCCTCCTTAGTTACTTTTGCTACGCCTGTCAAGCTTTCGCACCTGGCACGTCTATTATAGTATATAGGCACCATTGTCAGACATTCCCAAGTAGATAATTATACATTTTTTGCCGAACAGGTAAGACATCTGAGAGAGCAAGACGGCAGTATGCGTTTGAGGGGTATATCCACGACATAAAATGCTATATGTTAGGTCACAGTGCAAGCAGCAGCCGCCTCATACGCTGACCATTCAAGTGGGAAACACACAAATTGAGGAACAGCTTTGACATAGTCTTGTGGAATAAACATAAGACATTAGCCTGACCACTTAGCAATGGTAACATTCTGCCGCTTATATTTTTAGTGCGCCAGGCTACAAAGTTGTGAATTTAGTTCTGCATTTCTCCCCTTGGGTTTCGTGAAGGGACAAAATTCCACCACCCCATCAGATTTGCACAGTCCGCTTCGGCACAAACGCTTCGGTATATTTCCCACGCTCGAAAGCTTTACAGACCTCCCGCGCCAAGCTACGGTTGCTAAGCCACGATTGGCCTGTGGTGGTTTTCGGGTGTGGCTTGGCGAAGGGTGAATTGTTGTTGTACAGTTTGACAAAGTTTTTTTGCAATGTTTTTTTATATTGCATCTCTTCTAGCATCAATCCATCACTGGTGGATGTTCAGAATTATAGAGTTAAGTGTGGCAGACAGCTAGTTGTCCAGTTTGTTTCTGTCATTCAAGGCGGATGGAGGGTGTGTCAGGAATTTGAGTCCTGATAATGTGCGCTGCTGTTGGTGTTTGGTTATAGAATGCTGTTGTCACACTTGCAAAAAGGCTATATGAACACAACTATACTAGTATATACTAGCCATTAGTGTGTGCTCCGGTGAGTCTTGTTTTGTGTGAAAGATGTTGGTGGATTCAGAGTGAATCTAAATCAACTTTTCATTACTCAAGATGTTTGTGAAGGAGGCCTCTTTTAGTGTTCACTCGCTTTTCTGTGAGACCTCCTTAAGTACATATGTACAGGTTACTTACAGGTAAATGGTAAAATGTTGACAAAGTGTGCCTGTTTACTCAATCGCATCTCCTCTCCTTTTGTAGATGCTTTTTATAGCAGCAACAAGAAAACTCTGAGGCGGTACTGAATGGTAAAATCAGTTGTTTGTTTGTATGTCATGTGCTTGTTGGTGTGTGCCGATACACTTATTGGTCAAATACCCAAGGG
Organism: Enteromius paludinosus; assembly: GCA_032361165.1. NCBI lineage: Eukaryota > Metazoa > Chordata > Actinopteri > Cypriniformes > Cyprinidae > Enteromius > Enteromius paludinosus. The sequence goes on along the minus strand of JAUMHQ010000044.1, from coordinate 8,467,162 downwards.
AACCACACACAAGAAACGGGAAACCAAAAATTGTGGATATCTTCATTCAGCACCACACCGCTGTATCTCTCCACAAATCCCTCTTTGGACTAAATCCACATGCTTTTTCAGTCAAGTTGCCCTTCTTTTTCAACATCAGACAAACGTAGCTCAAATAATCACCTCAGTCGGTTGAAATAAAGGTGAACAAAGTTACATGTTTCAAAACGCCAGCTTTGTCGTCTTGTTAAACAGTAATGTTCTAAGAACGAATGACGTTTATGGTGCTGAAGTGAGAGGGAAAGAGCCATCTGATTATCAGCAGCTCAGACGAGATGAGGACACTCGAGAGCAGCTCAGTTCATGGTTCTACTTAGGATTCAGTCTTAAATGGTGCTTTGCTTTAGTGGTCTTATAAGCACAAAAACCCTCCTTTACGCAAATAGGTGTTAGCAAAGAATCATCAGCACTTGTTCTTAAATGCGTGAAGGAACAAAACACAGTCATGGACGTTATTGAATGACCGATAAATTGAGGAAAATACAATGTTTTTTTACAGTTGTTAACTGAAAGGTCATTTAAATGCTCACATATCAGTTAAAAGGAAGAATAAAATGACCGAAACGTGACTTCATTTTTGTATCCTGCGTGTCTATCTTTTGTCACTGACAATGTGTTTACAGAATGTTTATTCATTTCCTTCAGAAGGGCTTCTTTTATTCCCTACATGAAGACTTTTATTTCATCGTATGTGGTTTCTTGCTAAACCACCTGAAACAGTGTTGACCTCAAACTGGGTATAGGAAACTTTACTCCACATAGACCCCTGATGGATAAGCTTACACAGTACACATCCCCAGCAGGTTTGAGTTTGATCGAAACACTTTGAAACAAGTCAATATAGCTACACAAAAAGATGATGAATGTGGAGCTCGAGGTTCATTTAAGCTTAGGTCAAATAATCTTTCTCAGGCGGTGCGGTGTAAGAACATTGATTTGAACAATTGTTAAGTGGAAAGGAATGTCAAATCTGCGCTTGTGTCTTTTATTTACAGGGCTCAAACTCGCATCATCTTTGTGAACGGTTTCTTTCCTTTGTGATCCTTTAGCTTAAAGGTGCCATAGAATAGAAAACTGAATTTAGCTTGGCATGGTTGAATAATAGCAGTTCAGTACATGGACATAACATACTGTGAGTCTCAAACACCATCGTTTCCTACT
>JAUMHQ010000044.1:8437912-8450393 GCA_032361165.1 Enteromius paludinosus | reverse complement strand
TATGTTATGTCCATGTACTGAACTGTTATTATTCAACCATGCCAAGTTAAATTCAGTTTTCCATTCTATGGCACCTTAAAGCGAGCACGTTTGTGCCTGGTTGATCATGCACGGTAATGTTTCTGCTCAAAAAAATATAATCACGATAATTAATCATTATTACTACAAGTGTAATTTTTTTTTTCTTTTAACATTCCATTAGAATCATTGCACTTTCACACAAAAAGCACAAATCAAGAGAACATCAATTTGCATGTTTTTTTTCTGTAGATTATCATTTTGTGCCCATATCCTTGTGCCTTTTTGTTTTGTTTATTTCAGTGTTAACACTAAGGCTGACTTTCTGAACAATTTAGCCGGGCAACTTGGGCAATTTTTTAATTGAGAATGGGTAATGGATTTCTATCTGGATAATTTAGATCAATATTGCGCCCCTTGTCTCACCTGGTTTACCGTTTATGACAACATTTCCTAAAGTTGCCTGACAACATTGCTCAAGAAATTGCCCAATGCATCATCAGCCTTAGGCCCCATTAACACTAATGCATTTTCTTTTTAAAATGCATAACCTTTGCTACGGTTACACCATCATTTACACTGCTCTTGCGTTCTCCACCCTCGAAAACTGAGAATTTTGAAAACATTAAAACCATGTTTTAGTTTGGAAATGCCAGGGTTGCACTTCAGTGTGAACGGACCAAAACTTGAGACTTTGGAAAAGATGGCATGGCTGCCCGCATATTCTCTCTGCGTATCCTTGACGACTGTGTAAACAATAACATCATTTGTGTATAGATATGTGTTGGTTGATTCCCATTCGATCGTTCAAACACGTTTTATTAAATAATAGGGAATGTACATATTCATATCTACGGTTGTACTTGCGTGAATGATCATGTGACGTGCGTTTTAGGTCGTGTAGTATCGAAACGCTAGTGTAAAGCAGATCATTTTCATTCTAAAATAAAAATGCACTTGTGTAAACGGGGCCTAAGTAAGCTGGGTTAAATGCTGTTTTAGGACCGTAATCTGACTGTATTTAGTAATTAAAGAAAACACTGTAATTTTACCAGTAAAATAATCTTAGTCATCTTTTAATTTACAAAAAAAGTTACCATAATTCCATCTCACATTTGTTTCTTTTTCCCTTTCATTTAAAATAGATGTGTTTTTTTTCGCCCTAGCAGGGTTTTATGTTACATCCCTGTGACGTTAGGGTTTCATGTTGCGTCTTGTTGTTAAATGAATTTTTATTGCATTATTTCAGAGACTCCATTACTCTATATAGCGTATATAAAGTCTAGCTTCTTTTATTATTGAAGTAGTGCATGGAATGTACTTTCTCTCAGGCTCAGAAATTGGCCGTATTTGTGCCACTTATAGTCATCTGAGCCCTTTGTACTCCTTAAAGGTGAATGCTATTTTACCATCATACCAAGACAACTTGTCAAGAGTTAGAAAAGCTAAGAATCATGTAGCTCAAAAGAGCAAGAAACAATGAATGCATGAATGAGCTGGCATGAACTGAATTAACAAATACAGGTGTTTGGATCACCCAGTGTCCATTCATAAAGGTTGTGTGCTCTCTTTTTCTCTCCCTCAGTGTGTGTGTGTGTAAACAGCAGCTGGGACCGCCTCTGTGATTAGATTAGCTTCTCTTAGCGCTTCCTAATTGGTCCAACAAACAGAAAGGCTGTCTGGGATACAGCTCCATCCTTTTTATCTCCCTCTCTCTCTCTCACACACACACACACACACACACACACACACACACACACACACACAGATGAGTCATCAGTATGTAGCCTTTCTTTCCTCTGCTTTCAGTTACTCATTTCATTTGATCACTTTCTGTCTCACTTTCAGTAGAAAGTTCATGCTAACCTGGAGGTTATTTTTGCACATCAATGCTCTCCCTCAAAGACATTTTGAACTTTCATTAGGATGTTTATTTGACTTTAGCTTTTACTGTCTGTGGTGTATGCAAGGTATTGTAGTATAGGAGAGAGCGGGGGAATCAAACATCTTTTCAACTCCATGTGTTTGGTCCACGAGTCATGATGTCATGAAGAAACCAAAGCTCCAAGTTTATAGTAAGCAGATCTGTACACATTTATGTTTGATGTCCCTTAGTTCACTGTTTTGCTGCTGCTTCTAACAGATTCACTCTAAGAATGATATGACTAAGCGCTATCAATCACTGACAAAACTTGCAAGCAGTTCCTTTTTTGAAACTAAAGCAGTTTACAGCAAATACATTTTTGGGAGCATCTGAGAACAGTTCTAAAGCTAAAACTAAAAGAAAAAGTGGAGGGAAACTAATTTATAAGGTTCATAGGGATACAATGTTTCTTTTTAGAACCTTTGAAGTTGCTCTTATGCGACTGTTTTGATGTTGACATACTTTCTTATATCTAGTCTTAAAGGGATAGTGCACCCAAAAAGGATAGTTCTGTCAGCAACATTTTGTCGTTCCAAACCTGCACTGCTTTCTTCTGTGGAACCTGAAAAAAGATATCTTGAAGAATGCTGGTGACCAAACTTTCTGCTTATTTTTTCAGAATAATGTCAGTATTTAATCTTTGGCAAAACCTGTGAGTCGTGTCGTGTGCGTTTTCTTTTTTTTTTTAAGCATTGCAATGACTGCTGTTATTGTTTTATTAAGTGTTTATAACAAAGGCAGGAAAGCGGGCAGGTCCCTCTTTGAATCTATGATCTGCACACATGGTTATTAGTTTGTGAGCGTTCACGTGAGCAGCAGTACCGTGCATGTTTATCCGCACCACTGAACAGGAAAATGGTTACCGTACCATCCACATGTGCATTAACACTTGCACATGCATTCTCTGGGAAAGAGAGACCCCTCAAAGAAGTCCAAATGCAGCTTGACAGGAAATGAAAAATGGAATCATGTTGCGCTTCCTTGACATATGCAGAGGGTCTCTTGGTATGTCTGCTTCAGATTTCTAGCTCCTTGCACTGGAGCACATAAGTTAGCAAAATGTGATTTCTTTTCTTTTTCAGGGATGCAGCTAAAATGCAGAAAAAAAAGTATAGTATATTTATATGTTGTTTAATCTTGCCTAGTACTCTCTTTTGAAAAGACACATATAATATATTGTTATATACATATATAAGTATGTATCGCACTAATTCATAGAAATATACATAGCAATTATTGAAAAGTAATTTAAGTGAATTTATAATACAAAAAACAATAAATAATAATAATTAAAAAGTTGGCATCTAAACTATACACATTTACAAAGTTATTTACTTCTATAAAATTTTTTTAGCTTAGATGCCTGTTTCTTGATTTTGTCATCCTTCACAAATAAAGAAATTAAAGGAAGTTAAAGAAAGAAGTAAACACTGTAACAATACTCAGTTACCTGATACGTTTGTGTGCCCTGGGAAAAAATATAAAAATGTATCAGTTTTTATACTGGACGCATTGGAAATTACATGAATATGACAAGAAAGACAACTTTCCAGGGAACTGACCTTCTCTGAGCTGTCAAAATAAAAGTCTGATGCACCAGGAAAAAAAACCAAAATACCCCAAAAATATAAAAGTATTTTGTTTTGTTTTTTTCCTGGTGCATCAGACTTTTATACATTTATAATGTCTATATTTTAAATGTCAAATACCAGCAAATGATCTGTCTTAGCAATGTATCACTCATCCGAGAATGTAAACGTAACAAAGCAGCAATTTGTTCGTTTGAAATTACTTGACATTTGTCTTAGAAAGCATCTGGAAAAACAAAAAAATTTAAATGAATTTTTTTTTTAAGTTGATTGACAATTAATGAAAAATTATTTATCTGACCAAAATTAATATGCATTGTTTAATAAATGACATTTAAAAAGTTTAATGTCTATACACGTTTGCTGAACGTTTTTATTTAGAAAATATATTAATGGACATTTCCAAAAAGATTTTTCCTGGGATGCTTTTAACATTTTTGCCATACATGAAGCTGAAAGACACTCTAATGTAATTGTTCTTACCGCTTTTGTTTTTAATATTTTTATTGCATGTATATTTTTACTAATTTATGTTTATAATTGCTGTGTAGTCGTTTTGAAATTAGATATACATATATAGTTGAATTGTGAAATTGAGATGTTTTGTTTTTGCCATGCTTATAGTCATTGTTGCTGGCTTGGCGTTTGCAGCCTTAAAAGCAATTGATTTGAGTGCTTTTTTTCATTTTAGTTTAGAGAAAATAGTATAAAACTGTAATATTAATAATAATTTTTGATGCATGCTTTAAGTAACGTGTCTGTGCTGCGGCAGCTAAAGTGTGTCCACACTGGACACGACAAAGCAACTGGTAAAAATCATTTGAACTTTGTTTCAGTTCGAAATAAATAGAAAGCAGCATTAGTTTACTGTCTGGGATTTGTTTTGTTGCATCGACACGGCAACTATTTATCTCTTTTTATTTTTTTTTCCTTCAGAGTTGTAAAGTCTGAAAATGTAAATGAAAAATCGTGAGTAAAAAAAGTTGCAATTATTATTTTTTTATTTGTACCGTGTCATAAACAAGCTTCCCTAGACATCAAAGCTGAAAGACCCAGAAATGAAACTTGTTGATTATTTTCAGGATTTCTTTTTTATTTTTATCTATTATTTAGCAGCGCTATTCTTTTCCATCTTTTCTCTTCTTGCAGCTCGTCATTAGAGTATACTTAGTCGCTCAATAATATTTAAATTGCCCTCCGCCCGAGAACCTACACTGGGGCCAATTACAAGGGAGCAGCTCCATGTGTCTGTGCACTCTCTCTCACAGTCTGGCTCTCTTGAAAACCTTTGTTCATAGAATACCGAATAACACAGCACATCCTCTGTTGCTCCTCATGCTATAACACACATACACACACACACACACTCTCTCTCTCAAAGTGAGGCCAGTGGGACGCAGTTATTGCCTCGCCAGAGCGCCATCAGGGATGCTCATATCGGTGATGTGCTTTGTTTCCATGGTAGCCTCTCTGTCTCTCCTACAACCAAACCCCCATCACCCTTAAAAAAGCCACTCTGTTGAGGAAGAAAACGTGGAAAAAGTGGAACATTTAAAAGGAAAAAGTAGGTAGAGTGAAAAATATGTCAGTGATGTTTGATGGCACCAAAGCATCTGCATCTCTTTTTAAGAATTTCTCTGTTTTTCGTTCCTTCTCTCTCACTTTCTCTCTGGCTCAGTTGGCTCAGCTGTACTCAGCCATCCACTGCCTGTGAGCCAGTTAGGGAAGACAGACCGCCACACACACAGACACACACACACACACTCAAACTGAATCATGCACAGGTGCACACTCTCATCCACTTATTCACACACACTCCAGACTTAACACACACACACACACACACACACACACACCCATTTGAAGTCAGCAGCAGGTGTCTTACTCATCATTGAATATGAAAAGATGTGTATGGTGTATGTCCATTTGTATGAGTTTTTGTGTGTTTCTGAGAATATTATGAGGTTACTGTCTGTACTGTCTGTACCTCTTTAAAAAGCATCTGGAAAAACAAACTCTTTCTTGCTGTTCTCTTTCTGAAAGGATGCTTGTATAACAGGTGCACACACCAGGCCTTAACAATGAGGATTTCCCCCTCCCTCGACCTTTCTTTTTTCTTGCCCTGCCAACATTTTCACCCGCCATAGAAAAAAAAAGCTCTTACATTGTATTTTGATTTGTGCTAGTAATATATCAATAACTGTATTTCAATTAAATAGTAAGTTTACAAACACTAATCTATTATAATTGCTGTGAATTATACAGTTTGTTCACAGGATTTAGCAAGAAGTTGAACTCTATACCAGTCACAGTGGTCTTTATGTGCAATTATGACTAGAAATAATACAACTATAATGTTTATATAGTGTTACACATATAAGCAGCTTTGCATTCATATACATGGCCACATAAAATCTTAATTTTTCTTTTTGAGATTCTCCATGATGATGCAGCTTTGGCCCCATAGGGTAGGTCACAGTCCGTCAAATTGCCTGAAACGCATTCGTGTTGGCTTTGATCCAGCAGGTTGTTCAGCCATGTATACACGCATAACACATAATTTCTCTCAGTATATGCAGAGATGGAGAAATAAAGGGACTACATGTATAACAAAAGGGCATTGTACACATGCACAGAGACACACACGCTCCAGTATCAAAGCACCTCCTGGCGGGGACAACGCAGCCGTGGTGACCAGACCATCTGGCTGGCGAGCTGAGGAGGGACACCCTCCTTTCTTTCTCTGTCTCTCAGTCTCTCTCTCCCCCTTTGCCCCTGGCCTAAATGGCACCAAGTCAAAGCCACCCTGTCCCACCCAGAGGGGGCAAACCCAGATACCACCCTGATATAAGCCCCATCTGCAGTTGTTAAAATAAAGCCAATTATAAGATGATAGTTAAGATGATCATAAAAAGTGAGCTGGACTTCAGTCGGAAGACTTTATGATGGTTGTGAAAAGCGTCTCTGTAGGCTTTCTGATGTCTGCCAAAAGTGTCACTGTTTTAAAGGTGGAGGAAATATTCTTTATTTTAAATAACGATACAGTGCATTAAAAGGAGATTAATTGGTTACGTTTTCGATTTCATGTCAACCTTTTTTTTTTTTTATGGAACATGAGATTTCGGTTTCTCCATAGGTAACCAAAACTTAAAAACTTTAAAAAATGACTTAGAAAAAGATTCGGGCCCTTTAGCAAAGCAAACTTGTAGCCAATCAGCAGTAAGGGGCGTGTCTATTCGTAACGTGGAGGAGACAATGTTCAGTGAACAGCCGAGCAGAGCGACGGAAAGATAAAAAGCAAAAGAGTAAAATGTCTGCAGAAACAGTAAGGCAAGAAGTATGACCCCGTGTGAATTTTCAGCACTGGAGAGAACTCAGACGCCGAGGTTGTTTTGGTTCTTCTTGATAATTGAGTTACACTGGATATGATAATGCGACTGTTGACAATCATTTGAAATTCATGTAAGGGCATCATAAATAGAACGCAGCGGCAGTTTTCTGTCTGAGATTTGTCTCCCTGCTCACATCCCATGTAAGTTAGCGTCACTGATTATAATGACTTCTATAGTATTTTGTCACGCCACTTGTGTCCCATATAGACAGTGCAACATTGGTACTGCTTTGTTTCACAGAACTCGTTTACTGGGTTACATATGTGTGGGGCGGAGCTATCAAAGGGGCAAGACCCTTTTGGGGTAGGGGAGTGTTTGTTTTGGTGATTTCAAATATCAACATTGGCTTTCAGAAATCACATACCCTGCCTTTGAATTGTTTGATGAAAAAAATAAAAGGTTATAAAGCTGAATAAGATAAGATTAAAGAGATAAGATTAATGAACAGATTTAATACATATTTCATTGACATAAAGACACATACAAAGCAAATCAAACCATTTGATTCATATAGATTAATAACAACTTTAAAAGATTATTTTATCTTTTAATCTTTGGTTGAAGTGCACCGGTCTAACGTGTTTAGTAGGGAATCATTAAAATTGTCCATGTGACATCAGTTGAGGTATAATCCATTTGATGAAGCCTACTAGAATACTCTTGTGAACACGCATCGGAGGCTGGCATGGAAGAAAAGAAATGGTTGAATAAAGTTATTTTTGTTTTCTCATAGCTTCATAAAATTAATAATGATTATAAATTTAACAATGTCTTTACTACCTTTCTGGACTTTGGACATGTCAGTTGCATTGGTCAGAAAACTCTCAAATTTGATCAAACAACTTAATTTGACTTCCGAAGATAAACAAAAGGCTTACATGTTTGGAAAGTCTGACGATTGAGTGATAATTGACAGAATGTTCATTTTTGGGTGAACTATCACTTTAAGAATTGAACGTATGACCTTGATGCTGCTACTGTTGTCCTCTACCAGTTAAACTACTCAGAAATCTGCTTACTTGCATACCTGCTTAGCAGGTATGATCCTCATCTTACATGTATATCCATTCTGTTTATCTGTTATTGTCTTGTGTGTTTTAATAAATGCTGTGATGCATATATCAAGAGCACATGACATTTAGTAATAGCCACATCCAGACACGACCTTGGTTAAAATCTACAGAGATCCTGATCCTGTTTGAATCAGTACATGAAATTACATTCTACTCTATTAATAACTGCAACTGAGACATCATTTAGAAAGCTCACCCTGTCCAAATAGATAATATTATAATAGTATGATAATAGTATAAGCATCATATATATAAGAGCTCATTTTTGGTTTAAAAAGAACTTTATCCCCTTCTTACTCTTAATGCATTTCTACTGCGACAATATTGGCTTACTCTGTTTTTTCTTTCCCTCCTTTTCCTTTCCTATCGCTTTTTCCTCCTCCGTTTCACTCTCTCTCTCACCCTCCTCCCCTTGTTTTATGACTTTCCTCCTGCTTTGAGCCTGATCTCTGTGTGAGGGGAGAGATGGAACGAGAAAGGGAGGTGGCGAAGAGAGGAAAAGGACAGGCAAATGGCCGGATTGATTTACAGAGGACTGAGGACAGCAGGCACAAACCCCTCCTCTCCTCACTTCCTTTCTTCCTCCGCCCATCCACATTTTCTCTCTCTCTCTCTCTCTCTCTCTCTCGCTCTCGCTCTCGCTCTCTCGCTCTCTCGCTCTCTCTCTCTCTCTCTCTCGCTCTCTCTCTCTCTCTCTCTCTCTCTCTCTATCTCTTTCCCCCCTCCCCCTTGCTGTGGTATGGCTCCAAGAACAGGAAGCAGTGGAACACTAAAAATAGAGAAAGAGAGACAGGCAGAGAAAAGAGCATTTGGAGAGAGGGAGGGATGGCGAAAGCCGGGATGGAAAGATATAAACAGAGAAATACTTTGCATAAACAGATGGGTAATTGGAAAGAATGAGGGAGGGAGAGAATTTAAAGTAATAAAGTGGTCAAGATAACTGTAAAGCAAGTTTTAATTTCCTGCTGTCATAAGATGAAGGTGAACGACATGAGGGGGTGACAGAAATAAAGAGGGGGTATGGAGTTCAAAATCGTATGTTCATTGAGTAGGTACTTCTTCTGAATAAGTGCTTTCTTTGCAACCGTTACAAAAACTCTGTGTAGTATGAATGTGCGCAGGGTGAATGTAATCTTGACCTTATACATTTGTCATCTTGTCACTGTCATGTGACCTAACCGCGTCATTTGAGTCACTTCACAGCCATTCATAACTCCTCTCCTGTGACATCATGGCAAAGTGAGTGTCCACCATATGTCCATTTCAGAGTCTCATCACGAGCAGTAGGTCACCAGGGTACTTCTCACCGGTTTTATAAATACTATGAATATGGACATACTGCACTTTACTGTTTTTACGTGCTGTATAGTGAGGTCATTTGTATATTCAAACAGAGACACTGCTAGATGTCAGTAACTCCACAAAATCTGAACTGGAAAGGCAGCAAAGTCTAAAAAGTGCCATTTGGGACAGGCATTTTTGTAAAGAGTTTAACCTGTAGCGTCAATGCTAATATCCCATTAAGCCTCGTTCAACATCAAGGACAACCATAAGGACAGCGATAAAGCGATAGTTCTAAAAAGAATAGAATAGTCCACATCATTTCTTTATAGTTATCATTCTTGGTGTAAACTGGGCTTTAGGCAATAAAAGGTCATTAGCATATAGCAGTAGACCTGCTTGTACACAAAAACACCTTTCCTGAGTAAAGATATGTCAGGTTGTCCTGTTGTTGGGTCAGTAGTGCTTGGATGAGTTAATCATGACTAGCTGCTTCTCAATTATTTCTATCATTTACACCAGGCACCTTAGGGCGTTGTGGTTAATCTAAGGAAAAAAGCTGAAAACTTAGGCAATATCAATGCCAAATGTTTTTTTTTTTTTTCTTCAGGAATGTTGAGTTGTCATGTTGTGCGAGATTATCCTTGATTATGCAGTTGATAAAACTGTTTGGAAATCTGCAGTCAGTGGATTATGTTTCCGTACCCATCGGATCGTAAAATGTCATCTGGCAGATGTAGAACTGATCTGGGTTAAAACTGATATCACATTCAACGAATGGCTTTAATATGTTTACTAACCACTTTACGGTGTTTGCTTGGTTCAAGTGAACAGCAGGTATTTCTTATTGGTCTTAATGCTTAAAATTTGCCACTAATAAGACTTTAATTGACCAGCTTTTATAAACCTGTAACACATACTGTTACTTTCACATACAGTTTTTGTCCACTATACAATATGGAAGTAGGGGATGTATTTTTTTTTCCTCTAATAGGCTTTGGTTAGCACAGTGTTTCACAACACTGTTCCTGGAGACACAACAACACAATGCATTTTCAAACTCTTAAACACACTCTTAAAAAAACTCACCTTCAGCTAATCAGCTTGTTAGTAGAGAATCCAAAACCAAAAATGAATGGGACAGATAAAGGAGAAATCCGAAATATGTGCCTGCAGGAACAAGGTTGAAAAACATGGGTTAGCAAGCAAACACCTAGCTTATTAGATTGCTAATTGCTTAAAGGGATAGTTTATCCAAAAATTAAAATTTGATCTTTATCTGCTTACCCTCAGGGCATCCAAGATGTAGGTGACATTGTTTCTTTTACCGTTTTGGATATCAGTAACATTGATAACTTTTATCTTGTCATGCGGCTCACGTTTTTATGGTAATATTCACATTTTGGAATGCTTGTAAGATCACGTAACTTTAGAACCGTATTCTGTTTGTGCCGTCTTCATCTACTTCCTCGTTTTTATTACATTTGCTTTGAGTCTTAGGCTCACTGACTGGTTCGCGAAACTAGGCATCCAATCAGAGTGGTCACTTTCCCCAACACCCCTGATGTCCACAACGCCGATTCATCACGCTGACGAAAAGCCGACTAGTGGAACACACCAAACCAACTAGCACGCCCAACAAGAGCCAACTGTCGACCGTCGGCTTGGTGTGTCCCTGTGCTTTAAAGCCCCGAATTACTTCAGACAAAATTGAAGAACAAACTTAAGTGGCGTCGTTTTGAACACCATCAAGCTGTTTTGAGTTTGTTTGAATCGGCTCACCAAAGCAAATTTTTGGGGGAGTCTGTTTAAGCTCCTAACACTTTTTGAACTACCATTGGTCTGAGGCAGTTATGCAATCGTTGGGTGTGTTCTGAAACTTCACCTTCTTTGACGTGGTAGATTTTCTTCCCAGTTTGTTTCTCAATTAAGCCAGGCGAGGGAGCAACATCTCCAAGTCACTATATATATAACTGAGCTGCCACAGATATATTCATACCTGTACGATCGCTCGCGGAGAGACTTTAAAGGTTAATGAAAACAATTCATTCCTACAAAGCATCGCGTCATGTTAACATTAATCTACACCCCGCCTCCAGCAGCGTGGGGGGTAACAGAATGTTCAGAAACAGTATACCGTCGCTCAGCCTATCACATGTTCCTAATTATTCAGACTGGGGTTGGGCCGATTGCGATGCTCCACCCAATGCAGCAACCAGCTCGCGAAAAACACACTTAATCTATGGCGGCAAATATATGCCATTAATAAGCGAGCGCACCACTGATGCTGGCGAGCGCGGTAAATGATTTCCGCTAGAGGAAAACAGATGTACATGCGAAGAAACGGGGCCGCGAGCTCATATCAAACCCTCGCACACACTTGATGTGTCATCCGCACGCAAGTCAAGCACTCGTGCACGATCACTCCTGCGGTCAATCCTCTCTTACCTGCTCGCACCACACTTTTAGTTACAACTGAAATTGTAATCACTTTCAAATAGGGCTGGGCGATTTAATCGTCGATTAATGCATGCGCATCACGTTATTACGTAAAGCCATAAATCTCAATTAGCTGTTTTTAAGATGCGCTGCAGTTGATACACAGAGCTGTAGATCACTGACGAGCTACACAATTTTGCGTTCGAAATCGGAAATGAATCGCTTATACGGTGTTAAATACATTTGGCTGTTACATTTGACCTTACTCTGGAGTTGGTTCACCCTCCGCCTACAGTATGTTACCCAATAGCTAAACTTAACAACTACCTTACTAACAATTAATAAATAGCACATTAGGAAGTTGTTGAGGGGCAAAAAGTCATAATAAATAGTCAACAAGTGTTACCTATTTTAAACTGTTACCAAAATAATAAGAACAAACATTAATTTAGTTAAGATTCTTGCCCTGGAAATGCTGGTCGTTTTGACAAAACACAAACCCCTTCTTTCTTCAGACAATTGTTGCACTTCTCTCCTAGATTTGTTCATACCTTTAGCAGTCCAGTAGTACTCCGTGGTTTTGAAATGAGCTTGCGGCTCCCGTTTCTTTGCGTGTAGATCTGTTTTCCTCTGGCGTATGTGATTTGGTGCGCTCGCGTATTATTACGCCATAGATATGCGACCATTTTCGGTCGTCGATAACGAGGGGTTCAAGTATTTACTCAGTGTGCTCGAGCCCCGTTATCTATTACCAAGCCGGGCGCA
>JAUMHQ010000044.1:8413593-8434635 GCA_032361165.1 Enteromius paludinosus | reverse complement strand
ACCTGTAAAACCGTTTCTGGGCATTTTTTCCCCTTACCTAAACTACATACCTTCTATGTACATATCAGAGAACAATTGAAAATATTCTCTCAATGCATTCTATGGCACCTTTTTTTAAATATATTTTACAATGTAATTTATTCCTGTATCGGAAAAACTAAATTTTTAGCATCATTACTCCAGTTTTCAGTGTCACATGAACTTTCGGAAATCATTCTGACTAGCTGCGCAATAAATGTTTTATCATTTTTGAAAACCTACTGCTTAATTTTTTTGTGGAAACAGTGATACATTTGTTTCAGGGTTCTTTGAATAGAAAGAAATCTTAAAAGAACTGCATTAAGTTGAAATAGCAATTTATTATTTTATTTTAAAAAAATGTAGGTTTAGTTGAGCATGCTCATTTCCCCTATTTCTTAATTTAGATTATTTTATGCTTAATCTTTAAAAACACACGTTTAGGGGTTTTATTTTTCGTTTTTTTTGTATTAAATAATACAATAAATGCCATCTTTTCTTTTGTCTTAAGCTTCTGCAACAAGCAACAGGACATTGGCATTCATTCAATCATTCATCTGTCACAATTAGTAGCTCCGCCCACTCTTAAATCTTACTGGTCCAGAATTATTTTCTTCATGCTGTACTTTTCAAACATCATACCTCATCTGGTTGGTTGTTATCATGCCACGTTGCAAAATTGTATCTATTTATTTATATATTTTTTGGGTAGACACATGTCATGTCACTGGAAACCTGTTCGGACATAGTTTTACCTAGCTGCGATTTGAGACATGAGACAATTTGCTAGGTGCACCCTATATAATCAAGGTGGCATTTTCTGTTATTTTGTACAATACGGTAAAAAGACAAAGGCGGTAATACAGGGCTGGTATTGCATACGTTGACAAAGAGTGCACAGCGATTGAGACATAAAGAAGAAGAGAATTCAATAGATGAGAAGGGAAAAAAAAAGCATAGGGTAGGTATAGAACGGGAGAGAGAGGAAAGAAAACATTAGGGAGGGAGACCACTAGAGAGACAGAGCGAGAGAGATTATTGGCAGAAGTGTCCAGTGCACTCAACCCAGGAGCCGGGGGGAGGGGCTTCGGGATCAGGAGGTTGCTATAACAACTGCACCTTGGTGGTTCTCTCCCCCCATGCGCGCTCTCTCTCTTTCTCTTTCTCTCCAGTCACATGAAAGCATTACTGTCTGTCTGAAGAGCTCTTCTGTCTTTCCCTCCCTCCCTCTTGTATTTCTCTCCCTCCCTTTATCCGTGTGCTCTCCCACATGGTGACTGTGAAGAGAGCAGGAGAGGGAGTGTGTTTGTGTGAGCTACTGAACACTTTAATAGGCAGTGAAATGGAGAAAAACAAACATCAGCCTCCCCCCGCTACACACACACACACATACGCACGTATGCACAGACTTTCTCTCTCTTCCTGTCTCTACCTCTGCCGCGTGTTTTCTTAACCCTGCCATGCTAGTTAAGGCTTGGGGGAGGTTTTCTCGCCGTTCTGATCCCATTACGGCAGTTTTGAGCCAAATGCTGCTAGCTAGATGGGTCTCTGTCTGCAGCTTATGGCGTCGCTAGTTATGCCATCCGTACCGTACCGCTCGACCCCGGACGTCAGTGGAGATGTCTGCTGGAGGGGGTTGGTGCTAAACATACCTAATTACGCCTCACTTAGCATGCAGAGTCTTTGCAGGAAGATGATCATTATTGATATCAATCATGTGCCACTCTGAGAGGATCCATCACACATGGGCCGATAGGGTGCAGGAGTGAGGAAAGGCTTAGCGAAGTCATCCACAAATTTGTAAGGCGTTGAGAGGACGTGTTCTCATAGCAGAATATGTTTATCAGTACAATTTTTTATTTTTATTTTTTACTGGTAATTCTGCTTCCTTTAAAATAGAAATTAGAAAACCACCTATAGTTAATTAGTTATTTAATAAATACGAATAATAGTGGTAGTAATCTTGCGTGCATAAAAATATATAGAAAATGGATTTTATTTTTCTATATTTTTTTATAAAAAAAAATTATTTTCTAAAATTTGTATTTAATTAAATGTAATACATTTATTTATTTATTTATTATTCTTTTTCCCCCACTGCTGGTACTCCAAGCTACTGTTTTATGTACACCACATTGTTCTCGATTTCTGCCTTGATTTCTTTCTCTCTCTCTCTCCCCATCACTCACTCTCTCCATGTGAGTGACAGTCATTCTAATCGTCTTTATGGCATGATAAACGGCACGAATATTGACAGCCGTCATGACAACGGTTGCCTTGACAACCCCCTTAGCTGTTGCACACGACAGAGGTGTAACAATGAAAGATGCAACCCCAGACAGACAACATGAACACAAGGGTCATATTGAGCCTGCTACAGTAAAGCTTACAGTACATGCCATTTCTGTTAAGCGTAGCCAGACGGTGCAAAAGTCCAATCAAGGTAGACTGCAGCGGAACATGTTTTGTATGTGTGCGCTTGCCTCATTTTATCCTGCTTATCTCCTTCTTTTGCATAAAGCTAGCCAGTAAACATCAGCCTTTCTTGTTTCCCATCATGATCTCGCTGTTCTTCTGGTCATGTAGGGAGAGACAGACTGAGGGAAAGAGATAGAAGGAGGGAGGGGGACTAGACGTATTGCCTCAGAGGAGACTCTGAGAGAAGATCCATGAATCTTGTTGTTTCAGAATCTCATTTCGCATGTTTCGGTGGAGGGTGTGTGTGTGTGAGATCTGCACACACACACCGAAGTCCATTGGGATAAGCGAAGAAGGTGGGTGGGATCCTGCTGCTGTGGATGGGGAGAATTTGTCGCTAATGTTCTTGCGGTTCATCTTCATCTCCGGGTTTACGCACACATTTCGCTTCTGTAATTAACACACCGTTAAATGTGTGTTCACTGTGAGAGTCATTAGCACAAACAGAAAGATGAGGAGAGATGATGGGAAATGCTTTTCACCTTCTTTTTTATCCTCACCTCTCAGGAGGCATCTATCACTCTTTCCCCTTCAATATTTGCCGTTGTTCATTCCCCACCGCACTGCCCTGCAAAAGCAAGACGGAAGGGACCGTCGGCAAAGTCTGCAACCGAATGTTAAGAGAATCATTTGTGGATTAACTGGAGGAACGCTTAGACTCACATTATAACTTTTCCCCCCTGTTTATTTCTGGTTGATTTTGCCAATATGTAATGCTATTTAATGGCATTTTAAGGCTTTTCTCCTGTCCCTAACCTCTGTTGGCTTGTACATGCGTGTTGCTGTCTAGCATGCTTGTGTCGAGCGGCTTAGACACAGCTTAATGGCTAAGACAAATTAAGCAGAAGAGCATTGTGGGATAAAAGTATGTCCATGTGTGAACAATGAAACTCAGTTTGTTTTGTAACCGATTCCCTCCCCTTATTCTCTCTTTCTTCTCTCTATGTAATTGCGAAGTGATAACTGACGCTTGTCACCTTTTCCCTCCTATCACTGATTCTCTGTGCAGTGCCAGTAAAACAGATATGTGCAAAACTACTTATTTTCAAAACGGACAAGCCAATCGGTTGAATGGCTAGTTCTATTGATAGTTTATCTGTCGCCTTTGGATAACTAGGTTGGTCAACAATTCACAGGAACCTGATTGGAGAGTCATAAAAAAGATCCAGTTTTTAAAAATGCATGCTGCAGGGTGAACACAAGAAGGATTACAGTGGTCAGTCTAATTCATCCACTTTATAACAGCTTTGCTAAAAAATATAAAAGTTATGAACTGCTTGACATCACAGATTGGTTCGAACTCATTTACAATACTACCTACTGTACATTGATTAGCTTGCATTTGATATGAATGTAACTATTTCATATTTACATAGTGGCAAAAAGAAGGAAATTCTTGTCGTCTATTTTTTTAAACAAGGGCTCTGTTTAAACCCATACTCCTGTACAGATTATGGAAAACCAGCACTGGAATTAAGTGTGGGCAGTTTTTGTTGATCAAAATTCCTTCCCCTTATTTGACGTCAAGACTACATCTCAGCAAAAGATCTTCTGTACTGTATCAGATAAACAAAAAGATCATTTGTACAAAAAGATCAAATGTAAATTTTTTCACGCATGTACATATTACCACAATGACGATCACTGGCAGAAAACTTTTGCTTTTATGAAGTGTTTTGATAGCGAGAATATATTACCTATGTAAATTTTGGCGTTCTGGACTAGAAACCACTCTGACGTGCTTCTGCTCTGAAATGTAAATAATTGTTTGAATAGTACCCGGCCTGACTATTTATACACCTGTAATACAGCTTCACTGGGTAGCATTACAAGTGTGAATGTATGACAACAATATTCTGAAAATGTGTTGTTCTTTACACGATTTCATATTGACCTGACCTTCTAACCATTGTTCTCTCTTTTATTCGTCTCACAGCTCCAGGAGACAGTGAAGAGGAAATTGGACAGTGCCCGGTCTCCTTTAAATGGTGACCAAAATGGCCTCAGTGATGGGAGTTATTCTCCCACTACAAAGAGACTCCGTAAGGAAGGATGCACTGGAATGGACTCTCTTGGTAGCCTCCCGCCCATTTCCCCGCTTCATCCAATGGACATCAAACCCACCTTGCCCTCGGGCAACAACAGTGCCTCCTCAAATAACGGAACCGGCAACGGCAATGCTGGTACAAACCATATTACTGGACGACCTGAGGATTTAGGCAAAAATGGTGGAATGCCTGATATTAAACTGAACGGTTCACTGGAGTTGGAAGATGGCTTTAACCTAGGAAAGGAGATGAAACAAGAGCCTTTGGATGACGGCGGTGGAATTGAATCGTCTGAAACGTCGCTTTCAAATCAGAACAAGCTGTTCTCTGACATCAATCTGAATGACCAGGAATGGCAGGAACTGATTGATGAGTTGGCAAACACAGTGCCTGAGGACGACATGCACGACCTCTTCAACGAGGACTTTGAGGAGAAAAAGGAGGTGAGCGACTTTACACGGGCCACAACGGAACAAACGCAGCTTGCACAAGACCCAGCGCCTAACTCTGTAGCTACGGCACCCAACAGTACACCGCAGCCGCAGAGTGGACAGATGCCCATGGGGTCACCTCAGGTGCGACCATCTTCCTCTGGTCCCCCGTTTGCAACTGCTGCCAATGGGACACCACCCCAGCAACCGTTGCAGCAGTCACCAGCAGTTGGAATGGCATCAGGATCGCCGGCTAACTGCGTGGCACGTTCTCCGCAAACGCCCACCCAAGCGCAGACCCAGGCCTCAAGGCCCGGGAATGGATTTATGATGAACACAGGTCCAGGTGTTGGCCCCGTGGCATCAACTCCGGTAACAGGAGGTGGTCCTGGATCAGGGGGAACAGGAGGAAGTGTTCCAGTCCCCCCCACATCTGAACTTTCACCGGCCGAGCAGCTGAAGCAAATGGCTGCTCATCAGCAGCAGCGTGCCAAACTTATCCAACAAAAACACCAACAGCAGTCCCAGGCAGCAAACTGGTCGCCCGCAGGAGCACCAACAAGCCCATACAGTGGACCCTTTAACCCAGACAAACCAAATAGCCCCATGATGTATACGCAGGCTTTTAATGCTAGCAACACAATGGGGCCAAAAACACCAAGCATGAACAACTACCTCCCACAGAACCACATGAACATGCTCAACCAGCAACAGCAGCAGCAGCAACCTAATAACTTGGCTGCCCAAAACAACCTCAATAAGCAGCTCTCTTATAGCAACACCAAGCCGCTGACTCATTTCAGTGGAGTAGACCACATGGGTCAGCGGATGACGCCACCCATGGCCAATCAAGCCAAAAACCCAATGATGCCCTACATGCAGGGCTCTGGGGGTGGACCACCACAAGCTCCAGGTCCAATGCCCAACCAGTCAGCCCATTTAAGTGAAGAACAGAAGAGGATGATGATGATAAAGCAAAAAGCGCTGAGTCAAGGCATGCCATATGGCTCTATGCAGCAGCATGTACAGGTAGGGTCTTTGTTTCTTATTCATGCTATGTTATGGAGAGCAAAATATTGATATTTAAATGGAATATTTAATGCACCAGTACAGCAGTTGTGTATTAGATCTTTTGAGATTTTGTGGTCAGCTGGTTATTGTTAGTGGAACTGTCCGCTTTAGAGTCACATTAGTGGTTCTTGGTGTACTGTATATTCGTTAGTTTGTGCTTGGGGCAAACACAGTGGTTTCACGTTTTGTTGTTGAGGCACTTGCCAACATTTATCTTAAATTTGTTGTGATCTGATTAGTTGGGTTTTTGGAAGAGAAGCCAGTGAATGTATGTAAGCGTCAAATTTAAGCGTTAACCATAAACCTTTTTAATTTGGTTTCACCCAAAAACTCCTGATCTCGTTGGTCTCCTCACAGTCTGTTTATTGACCGTCAGATGCATAAAGCACACTGGTCTTAATGCAGTATTTATTTAATTTTTAAAGTGTTTTCTATATAGTTAGTCATTGGTGAAGACTGCTGTACCGTTATTATTCATTTTTGAAATCATTCTGTTATTGGGGTGTAATCCACTTCAGATAAACCCACTTCAAAACACATAAAAGTATCAGACCTTTGATTGGTTGCTCAACATGCCAGTTAGATGGCTTATGGATATTGTTTAAATGGATGTAATAAGATGCTAAATTTGTGACATTTTAGACCAATTTCTGGTCATGCAAGACTGAAAGCTAACTCTTTATCATTCAGATAAAGCTTTAGCATCGGCCAGTTTGCCTAGAGACACGCCAAGAGTCGAACCGATAAGTCCTCACCCATAACTCTGGATTTTATGTGTTGTGCAGTGGGACAGTAATGGTTCCTGTTGCCCTGAGCAACAGCTAGCTCTTGGAATAGGAAATCGACACTCTGTAATATATTTATGCCTATGCGCCAACCTCCGATGTCCCCGTGGCCACCAAAATCCCTTTCCCTCATTCTTTCCTTGGAACAAAGAAGAGAATAAAGCTCCTCTTTGAGTGTCACGAATTGATAGGGATTTGAAATTGCTCATTATAGTTGAATGTCACTGCCATTTGCTCATTGGTCGTAACAACTGGCCTTCAGTCCACAGCTAATGAGAAGTGTGAAATTTGTTAGTATTTGTTGTTAGTATTTAGTTAGGCTACGGTTTACTTGAAGAAGTCAGCCAATAGGGCTAGAATGTCTTTTGTAATTGGAGGGGTGCTGGTGGTGGTCTCAGTTACTGAAGAGGTCTTGAGTCTGCTAGCTTCTGAACTGTAAATTATTCTCATTAATGGTGACACCCTCAGCCCCTCCCAAGCTCCCTCTCTCTCTCCTCCTTTCATTTTATCCATCTGTTCATTGGGTCCTGTAGCTCTTGCTCTGAGATTAGATATTCCTCCACCCCTTTTCCTCTCTCTCTCTTTTTTTTTTTTTTCTTCTCCTGCATCTCCCATGTCCCCCCTCCCTTCCCTCTTTCCCTCTCCTCAGAAGCAATAAAGGGGTAGATTTATGATGGTTGGTTCTTTTGCCGCCTGAGGAAAATGCAGCAGAAGAGCGAAACAAGGTAGAGAGAAAGAAAAAGAGAGAGAATGAGAGGAAAAAGCTGAATTAAGGTAGACGATAAGTAAAAGATGGGATGAATTATGGAAAAGGTGTAAAAGAAATCAAATACTAAATGCGAGGAGGGTACTATGAAAGAGAATAGAGAATGGAAAAGAGAAATTTGTGCTCTTTTGTAATTTCCTTCCTTCTAAATAAACTATTGACGTTATTTTTCCATTTAATTGGTATGGCATCATATGGTACGCTTGCTCTATGTACACGTCCACAGAAAAAATCAGCTTTTATTGCTTTGGATGTAGTAGACAAACATTTGCTAATTCTTCCCATCGTGTTTTCTCAGCCACCTAAGACCAGGCAGACTGGTGTCTTCATCGCTAATGCTAATTTTTGTTTTGCCTGAGGTCTGCATATCAGAATTACTTCTTTGCTTCCTTTTAGCACAGCATCATCTCCCGTTTTCGTAGTTATTACTGGAAAATGTTGTTACACACAAATTAAAACGATAATTGAGCTGCAGTGAAGTGGCTAGCATAATATTTAAGATTTGTGTCAGCAAACCAGAAGATGCTAGCTTAGCTCAGGCGCTATATACAGACAATTTGCATGCAATGCGCGTGTTTCTCATAATATGACATTTACACATTCCTTATGTCCCTTTTGTCCGTAGAGAACATGTAAAGCGATATATGTGTGCAGATCTCAGCTATAGAAAATCAATAACAAATCCCACCACATGCATTTGGTAAATTAGTTGCTTCATTACATGAAATGAAACCCTGGGTCTATAAGATTGAGAAAATAATACAAATTTCGAATTTTAAATACAGCTAAAAATGTATTTAATTTGTTCAACATTTCACACAAGCTCTGAGAATATATATATAAAGGTCTGAGAATATATATATATATATATATATATATATATAAATAAAAAAACAGAGAGGGTGAAATAGTTTTGATGTATTGTAAAAAAGGATGGGCTTCTTGCAGTCAAAACTCCACTATTTCTATTGTCTTGGTACTCTGTGTGCACCGGCTCTCATTTACAGTTGAGGAATGGAGATATTTTTTGATTGGGTAATGCATTTTGAATTTAGCATCTTATTGAATCTTTCATCTAGACAATAGACAGGCCATAAGGTTATTGATTAAAGAGCGTTGGACGCTTTTGGTGGACAGTCTGTGGATGGGGGTGGAATTGTAATTAGAAATATTTATGGTTGCTTTCTTTCAATAGCTTCCTTGAACACACATTCATAGAGATCAGAACGCATCTAGTCGTTTGGTTGTCTGTTTCTCCATACACAGGTGGCTAAATGGACGAGTTTGCATAATCTTATTAGTGTGCGATTATGAAACTTTAGCACGGTCCTTAAAAGCTTGTTAGTTAGGCTTTGATTGTCACTCCATGCCATTTTGCATATCTCTGTGACGGCTGTAATTTACTTGTGGGTGATCAAAAGGAAAGAAGGGGAAACAATATGGTGGGCTTTGTTTGTTTGTGTGTGAGTGTGTACTAGGGCTAATGTCAATGTAAAGCTTGTGCGTGAACTAATAGATGCTTAGCGGCTTTGAATATTAACAGTAGGGTTGCCTAATGGGCAATCAGCCTCTCAGGTAGTCTGGTGTGACAAGTGATGTTTAACATCTTGGATCGTTGCTGATGTTACTACTTACTAGGTGGTACAAGGGGCATTACTAAGCAATTTATGCAGTCTTCTGAGAGGGTGTTGTAAGAGATTGCTAAGGCTTTGGTTGGTGGTTGTTATGGTCGTAGGAATGGTTACTAGGATGTTACTATGAGAAGTCTTCGGAGTATTATTTTAGTGCATTTCTTGAGTGTTGTGGATGGTTGCAAAGAAATTGCAGCCACCTAGCGAGTGCGTTACTTTTTGTTTTATAAGGTGTTTGTGACTTTAGCATATTTCTAGGTTGTATGTAGTTGCTAGGGCGATTCTAAAGGTGCCATCACATCTACCATTTTCTTGAATTAAATCCATAAATTGGATAATGTTATGGCAAATGATTTCCCAACATAAATTTTGGAACAGGTTACACTTAAAGATAAATGGCATCATTGATCACATTAAACATTCATCACTACATTATTGACAGTATGGAACTTTTTTGTCTGTAAAATTGTGTTGATGTTACTTATTGGAATGGCCAATGTATATGTATATACCACATTTAGCCGCTCCTGACATGTTGAAGGCTCTGCCATCTTGGAACGGTCACCGTATCATCACTCACATTAAAAAAGTTTTCCAAGATGCCACAACACTGCATCTTAACATCTTAACCTGGGCTCACACTACAGGAGTTTTAAAATTCTAACATCGTGTCGCATAACACACTACAACTGTTTTGTGGTCGTACATTAGCTATTGTGAAATCGTGTATCGTACTTTAAATCCCAAGTATCAAACATGTTTGATATGATTGGGGTGGGCCGAAATGTTCGGCAGGTGCAAAGTTGGTGAATGGCTCACTTTAGCAGATAATCCAATCGGGACCGATTTGGGGGCAGTCGTGGGGGAGTTGGACTTATAACCCAAAGGTTGTGGGTTCGAGTCCCAGATCCAGCAGGGATTGTGGGTGGTGGGAGTGAATTCCCAGCACTCTCTCCACCTTCAATATCACGACTGAGGTGAGACCCTTGAGTAAGGTACCGTTCCCCCAACTGCTCCCCGGGTGCCGCAGCACTGGCTTCTCACTGTTCTGGGTGTGTGTTCACGGTGTGTGTGTGTGCGTGGTTGGTCACTGCTGTGTGTGTGCACTTTGGATGAGTTAAATGCTGAGCACAAATTCCAAGTATGGGTCACCATAACTGGCCACAAGTCACTTCACTTCATTTTTGCTCCAATTCTCGGGAGGGGAAAATCGGGGCTAAATCCTGTAGTGTGAGCCAGGCATTATTGAAAAAACCACAGAGATTTAAATTCCTGAAGACATAGTGAGAATGTGTTAGTTTGTTTATGCATTAACAGGTTTTTTTTTTTTAATGAATGAAAACAAGTGAGCGAACTTGGACACTGAGTGCACTGGAAGGACTGCCGCTTTTGCATAGATTGCTGCTGCTTCATAATCATTTGAAACCGGTAGCTCCAGTAATAAGATTAAGGATTTATCTTGAATTCTGTCACGGAAATTCTGTATAAACTATATTTAAACTGATAAATAATCAATGTTCATTGAATTTGTACCTGTGTTGTATTACGAGGGTATAGAGGGGCGATATGGGATGGCTTAACAAGCATCTATGTATATCCATCTCTCTGGTTGCTGGAGTGTTGTAGGTAGTTGCTAGAGCATTAATGTGCAGTTTATAAGGTGTCCAAAGCAGTTTTTAGCATATTACTATTCGTAGGTGATACGAAGGGCCCATAGGTGGTTGATAGGTGGTTGTCAGGGCATCACTATACATTTTATTATTATTATTAGATTGTATTTTGTAGGGCTGTGAAATGGACCACGATATTGCAGAGCTTGTCCGTGATCTTGTCGTTCTTGTTGTTACTTTGCATTTTCTTAGGTGTTCTAAATGTTTTGGGGTGTTTTAGGTGATTTGGAGGTGGTTACTCACTCAAAAAAGCCTGTGCCTAAATAGTCCTGAGCCTAAGCGTATTCTCTCCTTCAGCGTTTGTTGAATTTGGAATAGATTTTTTCCTCTTTTGTTTATCACACCAAGCCAAAATGATACGTCTGAACACTTTGAATGTAATGGCATTCCTCTCCTCAAGTAGCATCAGCTATTCAAGGTATCATTTAGGTTCGTAGCACAAACGCGTGGGTCGAATTACATGCCAGGGTTAGCAGGTTCCTTCAAATCCTAAACCAAAGTATAGGCAATTGCGATGTTTCCTTTACCAAGCCCCACTAAGAAAGACATTGTATGCTGCTTTTTTCCACAGTGACAAAGAAAAGGCGGCATTATGACATCTCTATCTTATCTTCAGAGTTAAAAGTTCATTTATATGGCTAGCATATGCTGACACATGCACCTGGAGTTCTGCCTGTATTACGGTCATCTTTCATGTGCCACGGAAGCGCGGGAATAAATCTCAAACAGTGGAGAGATTCAGAGAAATTCATAATTCAGAGAAATCATAAAAAGACCACCCTACTTCTCTTGTCCTCTCCCCTTCCCCCACCTCTCTTTATTCACAGGAAGGAGAGGTATTGCTTTCCTTCAAACCCCCTCCTCATCAGACACTCTCTAACACACACACAAGCTCGCACACATCAGGGATTGAGCAGAGCCGCTCTCAGTTCCTGCAGGAGTGAGGACGGGAGGAAAGAACGGTGGGGGCTGAAGCACACTGCACTCGTTGTATCCTTGACAACACAGACACCAGACAAAACCACCACAGACCATCACTGTGCCGCCTAAACAAAGGCATTTGTGTGCACTTGTGTGTGTCAACAAGGAAAGAGGGCAGATACAGCAATGGAGCTTTATTTTAGCAACCAGTTGTATAGAGAGTTTGTAAACACACACACACACACACACACACACACACAATTCCCAGTCGTGGCAATATTTTCCCCACTTGACATCCCATAATGATGTATGTTTATCTATCGTGTATTCACAGGGGGCCTCTAGTCAACATCTCTGCTCTAAACTATATTGACACAGCCATGAATGAGCTGCAGAAAGAGTGTCTGCATAGATACTGTAGTGGCGGTCTTTGGGTTAAAGCCTATTGCTAAGTCGAATAAGACAAGTCTGGCTAATGCTGAGGTTGGTTGGTTAAAGTCAAGAAATTGTATACGACATTGATGTTAACCTTTGTTGATTTGAAACTACATGGTTTCAGTGTGGCCTGTTGGTGCTCCTGTTTTACACATTTATTTGACAGTGCTAATTGACCCAATTCCGAATGGCTTGTGTGGCACACACACTGCTTTTTTTTATTGGATATATATTAATATTCACACAGAACATAACGATACAGTGTGTTTTTGTTGGACGATTATATAGACATCAACTATCAGGGCACAAGAAATGGGTGGCCTTTAAAACCTTTATTTTAAACCATCATCACTAAAGCTATACACATGCAAACCGACATTTCTGGATATCTTGCAATACGAATCTCACAACGCTGTCCCGTCTACACATGAAAATGTGTAGCTGCTTGCTAAATATGTTCATACATTTGCTCCGATTTGAAGCCCCATCAACATTCAGATCAAATGTGTGGGTGCACTTCCCTTTTTCGTGGTACCCAAAGTAAAATATGGCATCGAGACATCCCGTCGTAAAGCAATGTATCATGTGATATGATTCCCAATGCAGCTACAGTGCCATTACACCATAAGTGCTGCAGTGGGCATATGCGGAAGAATCTAACAAAAACCTCCAAGAAATGTGTTCATTGTCAACATGCATGTGACATGAATTTAGTATTGAAACAAGGCCCAGTAATTGTTTTTTGAGATTCACTACACTAACGGCACCTGCTGTGAATGTGTCTTAAGCTGCAGGGACATGCTGGTTATATTGCACTGCAATACCTGTGTGCTGTAGTGTATGTGTGTGTGTGTGCACTGCCACTGCTGCACTCTTCTCTTTGTCCGCGCACTAACACTGACAGATGGAGAGACCACATGGATCATGGCAGAGGAGAGGGAGAGGGAGGGAGGAGATAGAGAGCAGAGGAGATGGAAAGAGGATGGTGGTGGTGGTGGGGGTTCGTGCACAGGCCAGGAGGAGGTGTGTGTGTGTGTGTGCGCGCCGGGGCATATGGTGCCCAGGAAAAAAGCAGCCTGCAGTGGGTGTCTGCCTGCCTGTGTCTATTAGCGTTTGATTTTCCGAAGCCTGCTTAGATGCGGTTTCCTCATATACGCAAGCTTGTGTTTGAGTGTCGTCGCTATTAGAACACAGGCTATAAAACAGTCTGGATATTTATAAGATTCACGTTCGTGGGAGCGTGTGCTTGCTTGGATGACAGAGCTCTGTTTAGTATGCAGGGACCAGGATGCTTTTGCTGCCAGTGTGCTATGAAGCCAACACTGGCCTGTAGCACGGAATAAGAATGATGCCTCTCTCTCTCTCTCTTCCTCTTCCCCCTCCTCTCACTTCCTCCAGTGAGGATACCTCACCAATAAGAGAGAGAGAAACTTTGGCCGTCTCAGCCACTGTGTTGCCATAGATACCATGGCTCATAGCACTTTACTTCCGAAATCAATGGCAGACTCGAGATGGGAAAGGTGGGAGTTTTGTGTGTGTACGGAAGCTCGCACATATGTGTGTATGGAAATGTTTGACACCTGTCAACATGCGAGGATTGTTATTAAGTCTTTAGCATGTTTACTGCTGCTGGGAGATTGCAGTATTTTTCCTCGCCCACCCTCAAAACATGTAGACGCTCTCTATGACTCGTTACCGATATTTTGGCTTTGTTATATGATTTAATCTCTGTATTGATACTAAGTAAATAACTTGAAAACAACAGGCAGTTGCTGTTTGTCGTGCGGCATGAATAATTACTAAACCAGTAATTGAAACAAACAAAAAATTGTTGTGTACAGATGAGGCAGGCAGATAAAAACCCATCTTTAAATCAAGCAGGGTCATGGAATCCATTACTGGTGTATGAAATTACAAGAACAATTGTGATACGTCAAATACAGTTTTCTCAGCATGTTTCCAGTTGCGGGTCTTAATATATTCTCTAGTAATATTTCAAAACAAAAATATATTTAGTTATAATTGCGCAAGGAATAACTGTTAATTTACTTTGATTAATATGGCATGTAAATATGAATGCTTGAAGTAATTTTCTCTTTCTGGCATACGATTGTGTCTCCGTATCAGTGCCTATTCTGACACTTATCATTATATTAATAACAGTAACTGATTTTTTATCATTATTAACGCATTGAGTTTTTATTCCCACACTGATGCATTTTTAATACATATACAGTGACCATGTCTGTAGGTTTCGACTTGGTTGTACTGTTCAGTTTTTTTTTTTCAGCAACAAAACACTCTAGCACTTGTGGTACTACACCTGTCTGAACTATTGAATATCAGAACCTTGTTTTGTACCATATTCCCCCACCACTACTGTGTAACCCTTAAACACTCACACAAGTGTTTGTTCTCTAAAGTTCTGATATTATTTTCACTGACTGGAAGTTAGCATAGCTCCATTTGACTCAACAAACAGCCAGTAGGATTCTTTTGGGTTATTACAGAAAATGCTGATTAAACTTAAGCCCGGGACACACCAAGCAGACAGTCGGCCGTCTGCGAGCATCTGTTGGGCTAGCTTGTTTGGTGTTTTCCACACATCGGGCTCTCTCATCGGGCTCACATCGGCAGGAGTTTGGCTGATTTAGCTTGTTGAATTGGTGTCGGGACCATCAGGGAAAGTGAGAAACTCTGATCGGATGTTCAGTTTAGTGAACAATGATGAAAACGGCACAAACAGGACACTGTTCTGGACTGATGTTACGTGATCTTACCCAAGCATTCCAATATGTGTCAGCATTTTCATAACGACACGAGCCGCTGAAATTATGAAAGTTATCAGCATTGCTGATATTCAAAATGGTAAGCAAGCTCTGCTTTGTTTACGTTTCGTGTATCTGCATTGCTCTCGTATATCTTTGTTTCGGTTTCTCCTTTTAAACAATGAATATTTATTATTGATTGCTGCTGATATAGACAGTTAATTCCTCTCACATAATCCCAGAACACACATGTTAGTGTGCAGTTGGCTGTAATCTGAGCTGTGTTCAAGCGCAGCTTTTTTCCTTTCTTGTTTCTTGTCGTGCTAACGACACGAGTCGGCTTGGTGTGTTCTGTCCATGTTTTGTTCAAAAAAGATAATTGGAATAAAAAAGCTGAAGTTGCATGACCTCAACATCACATTCACTAAGTTTCCACCAATCTATGTTGGTCTTTAATTAAAAGTTGAAACGTTTTAGTTAGAATAGCTTGCAAGGGTGAAAATGTATATAAAAGGATTTTTTCCTTTTAAGTAGGGATGTGCCGATCATCTTATTGTGTTTCGATGGTAGTCAAAAATATCGGTTGTGGCTAATGTCTTTCCTGATAGCAAGACTCATATTACTGTTTTTATTATCAGGCTAGTGTTTTTATCCAATTAATGTAAGGGCTTATTTGTTCCATCAGTTTTCTATTTACATTTTTATAGTGTAGCACACCAATCACACTCAATTGCAGTGTTCTTATAAATACAGTGGCCAATTAGGTGTTCAGATGAGTAATCGCTGAGCTCGCTGACTGAATTCTGGTCTCTCATAATGAAACTATGAAGTGCTGTGTAATTAAAAGAGATTTACTGCTAATCAAAGAACCGGCTTTACTGACGAAGTGCGCATTAATAAATCAACGATTAAATCGCCCAGCCCTACCTCACACTACACTGAATTTAGTGACGTTCTTTGACAATGTAAATATTTTGTGTACCGATTATTAACCGGTTAACTGACAACATTATTTTAAATGAGAATTGAATTCAAAGGATAAGCGCCTGTGACCCGTTATAATATTAATATCAACCATGGCAACGTCCACAAAACTAAGTCTTACCACTTTCTGACATGACAGGAGTCCAATCGAGGTGCGAGTTCTTTCATGAAACCTTCATTAACCGACAGCAGCTTTCGCAGAAAGTGGAGAATATGAATCGCGTGCAGAACACAAAACTAACTCGAAAGGTTTCAGTGGAAAACTGACGAGATCTAATAAAACTTTCAGATGACAAGCAGCTCATTTCTCCATCACTAGAAGTTACCCAAAACACACATTAAAATACGTAACACCTGGTAGAAGCGGGTTTGTGCAGCAGAGTGAGCGTTCCTGTTCCGTTCACACTGTGCATGTGTTCCACGAACGCGGTTGCACGCGTCCTGAACATTTCCCGGTGAGTTCCGTTACAGAACGCGGTTGTCACTCCCTGTACTCAACAACTGTGTTCTGCTGCTGTGTGAATGTGGCCAATAAAATGCCTTTTTTTTTTTTTTTGTCAACACAATTTTATATAGACTATGAGTAGGTAAAATACTGAAATAAATAAAATGACCTTTTAAACTGTTTAACTGATTGTATTAATCGATTAAACTTCAAATCGTTCGGTTAACGGTTAAACGGTTAAAATGAGCTTCCCTAGACTAAGTATTAGTAACTTTTCAGTCGTATTAAAAATTCAGCCATATTAAAATATTTTAGAACATCCGTATGCTATTTGACTAAAACGAAATAACCTAGCACTTTACCTTAACTACACACGACAAGATTGTAGCGACGAAAATTTGGGTGTCCACACTAGCAGCGATGCAACAGAATCAATGAAATACCACAGCCAATCATAAGCGTCTATAATTTTTATTTTTACATTTGGTAAACAATATTATCATGTATCAACTATCTCACAGGCTAATGTTAGGACAATATTAAGTTATAAGTATATTGGCCTACACAACTCTTAGGCATGATGTTTATTAATGACCCTAGCAACATCTGTAGTCCCATATACAGTAGCCCCTTATTAACAACCATCATTGTCAATGCTTGTAAAATCTTTTAAACACAAGTGAAGTGTTACTAATGCAATTTGTGTCCTAGAATAAATTGTGAAAACATCTTGAGCTTGTTTTAACCACAGCTCTTATTTCAGGCATTTAACTAAAAACCTTTTTAAAAGCCCGCTGAATTCGGAACGATGGTGCGAGAATTGCTCAAATATGTGCTTATTGATTTCTAGGTTTTAGGGCACATTCCTGCAGCACATTCCACTGACTTCCATTGCTTTATACCAAGCTAACCACGTTTTTTAATCAGCTGACTCTAAACTGAACCCTTGCAGAAAGCATTTTTACATTTGTGTTCATTTTCAAGCATTTTTACATAACATCACACTCTGGTTATATCAAAGAACTAACAGGAGCTTAGTGACTATCCTCATTCCTCAGGCTTTTCTGCTTGCTTTCCCGACACAACTGAAAGAGAGAAACAGGAAGATAAAGAGCGAAGAACACCTGGGTCGCACACCCCCACGTACACAAAAAAAGAAAGACAGCTGCCTCTTTCCATATGGCAAAGTCATGGATATGACACCCGAACTGCGCACGCACGCACACACACACACAGTATCAACACAAGCTGCTCCGCTCTCTTCTGAAAGACCTTCACTATTTCACGCCTTAAACCGAAGTGAACTGCATCACGGCAGACTCGCGCGGTTCCACGCAGTGACACGTTGAGTTAGTTTTAATAGTAGAGCATTAAAGCCAAAACTTTTGTCACTGTTGTGTCAGCTTCCTCTGCTTCCATGTAGAAATATGTATTGTGGCATTATACATATGCCAGTCGAGCAGTCGTGTCATTATTTTATATTTAGTGTAATAGCGGCACCTCATCCTGCCGACGCAGGCTGTCTTATCTTTCCCAAGGAGCCTCCAAACTGTCATATCCTGAAAGAAAGACGGAGGGAGGGTGGGTGAATTGTCTTAAAAAAAGAAGGCAGCTCTCAAAACGCTCACTGACAACTTGAGAGAGTGAGAAGGAAGGAGAGAGAGCGAGTTAAGGAGCTTTGAAAAGGATTAGGTGCAGAATTTAACTTTTTTGTAGCCAAAGATGCCTTCTCAGAGCAATTTGCCTTGAACGCTGAAACATGGTTAATCCCTTCTTAAAAGAGCATAATCCAACAACCCTGCTACCTGATCCACACTGCAGAGAGACTGAGAGCTGTGACGCTCCACTCTACCTGAACCAACACCCGCTCGCTCCCAAAACATGCCGGAGGTACCCTGCACGCTTTGCCATCAACTTACACACTCGTTTACAAACACCAACCTCTGACACAGAATGTCCTTGCAGAGTTTAGTGCGTGCTAAGAAATGCTGCCAAGAGAAAGTGTGCCAACGAGAGCGTTTCAGGAGGGATGCAAACAAATGTTGTACATTGGGAAAAAAAAAGATGTGGAAACAAATTAGTCAGAAATTGCAATTTCAAAGAAATGGCAGATAACAATAGATTAAACATGAATTTAAAGCAAAATACACTTGAACAATCTTTGCTTTAACTTTTTAACTTTTTTTTACGGTGTTTGACACTTGTCTTGTTGAACAAAATCATACTGGTTTTGGTAAGCTATATACGTTTTGTACCTTTTTCTACCATTATTTTAAGAATGTTCGGCCGTGGAATACTCTCACACACATTTGATCTGTACACACTCAGATATGAAAGTACAAAAGCTGTAACTGGGGTGGTACCTTTTCAAAGGGTCCATTTTGGTACCTAAAAGGTACATATTAGTTAGGGCTGTAACGATACACCAAACCCCCGATTCGGTTCGTATCACGATTTTTTTTCATGGGAGAAAAAAATTACTTGTAAAACAATTTGCGCCCGGCTTGTTAATAGAAAACGGGGCTCGAGCACAATGAGTAAAAACTTGAACCCCTCGTTATCGACAACCGAAAATGGTGGCATATCTATGGCGGCAAATATATGCCAATAATACGCAGGCGCACCACTGATGCACAAGCGAGAGGAAAACAGATCTACACGCAAAGAAACGGGAGCCGCGAGCTCATTTCAAAGTGCATGAAATGTCATCTGCGCGCAATTCAAGGTAGTCACGAGGATCGTGGACCAGAGTGTCGCGATTTCGGTTTCATATCGTGTATCGTTACAGCCATAATAATAGTACTTAAATTGTACATATTTTAATTCAATAGGTACAAAAGTGTGGCTTTTGAAAAGATCTCAGTGACAGCTTTTGTACCTTTATTTCTGAGAACATAGAGGTGTATGCGAGTAGTTTTCTATATTTAATTTTATATATCAAATGTAAATTCTAAATGTCCCATTTTACCTCCTTGAAGGAAACCCCCCTTGATACAGCTCTGCAGAGATGGCATATTTTTGTAGACCAAAAAGCGAAGGTTAGCATCCCTCAATAAAAAGCCAATAGGATTTTTCCACCGGCTTTTAGAGAATTGCAGAAAATAAGGTTTGCGATTGACAAACGTTTGATTGTAACATGATTTGGCGTTTTGATTAATTTTACTTAAAAACTACATGCACCTATATACACTTATACACCTATAATTAAACTACACCATGCTACATGGCTTACATGGAGTATACACTGTGTGCGTACTATTTATTTTAAACTAGAAGGCATCATACCACACTGTAACTGTGCATTTTTAATCCACTTTTTCTAAAATGCCTCAACAATTTTGAGTCTGGGATAAGAAAGTTAAAAATAATCAAATGTTATATCAGCATCACGGTCTGTGAATCATTGACTGACTGGGCAGCTGCCTTCGGTCTTGGATACAGCAGGTCTAGGTCACTCTTGTTCACAGAAAGATCTAGTGTATTTCCGGGTTGAAAGTAAAGTGTGTGCTTGACATTGATATGTGTCTGTGATTTAAAACTCTGAACATCTATGTGAGCGCTGCCGATAGATAAAATCTGTCAACACCAAGACTTAGTGATGCTCAGAGATTGTTTGTTCAGTATTAGCTGTCTAATAACATGCACGTATGTCTTGGTGTTTTGACAGGCAGTTGTTGTATTTATTTGTGCTACTGTTCTCTTTAGAGTTGCTACTAATATTTTTAGAATGACATTCATGAGATTACTTAAGGTTGTTTTAAATAAATCCTGCTTGTTTGAACTTTTTATTTACTAAATTTACCGTTTATTCCACTAAAATATGAAATGCTTTCCACTAAAAATGTATACGCTCGATTTTCATATCGTCAGCCCGTGAAATCGCCAATGTACAATATCATCACAATATTTGTTCAGTCTGTTAAGTTCAGAAAGTAAACCAACTCCAGAGTAAGGCCAAAAGCAGCCTAATGTTTTAATATGACTGAATTTGTATTTAACATAACAAATTAATAAGTGTCTTAAGTTACTAATTCTAATGCTTACATTTCTTCTGTTAAGCTATTCAAAAAAACAAGCTCAAAGAACATCATCACAATCTCTGTATAGTGCAAATGTATGCACTTTATAAACACTCCTGTTAGAATAATCGAATCACTGTATGATCAATAAATCTCTCATACTTCATCTGCACCTTGTTTTTTTGTAAAAATGCAGAAAAGATAAATATATAATTCAACAATAAGCCCTAAAATTAATTAGATAGTATTACTAGCCTGAAAATAATATTTGATGATGATAATGATGATGATGATAATAATCTTGCTATCATCAAAGGCATTAGCCACAGGTAATAGTTTAGCCTTAAAAATTTTAAAAATTTAGCCTTGGTAAACATTACAGACTTCTTTTAAAAACCTTTACAAATGTACACTCATTAAAATTTTGAAATGTAGCGTTTATATATCTCTTATGTATATCATTGTTATATATTTTATTTAGATATTTATTATTTATAGTGCTGTCAAATGATTAATCGCGATTAATCGCATCCAAAATAAAAGTTTTTCTTTACAATATATATGCGTTTATG
>JAUMHQ010000044.1:8381417-8401163 GCA_032361165.1 Enteromius paludinosus | reverse complement strand
ATCATTGTAGGGTGGTTGTGTACTCACACTCCCAACACACATTTCAGTCCAAACAGCTTGTAAAAGTGCATGTGGCACCGGATGACCCTTTTAAACAATTCAAATATAAATTATGTATGTGTGTGTGTGTATATATGTATATATATATATATATATATATATATGCATTATGCTACATTCTCTTAAATTTAATCTTTAACAGATGTTATCTTTAGGAAATCTCAAAATTAGCATTCATGTACATTTGCTAAAATAATTAACTGTGTAATAAATTTTATTATATTTTACAAATCTTTTGATTTGAATTGGACAAAATAGAAGTTGTCCTGCCTTCTGCAAAAGTGTGTTCTAGTCGTCCTAATGAAGCATGGGGGAGGAGGAGAGCTTAAATCTGACAAGTCAGCAAACCTTTTCTTTTCCTGCTGACCTGTGCTCCTATCTGTCTCTCGTTCTCTCTTTCTCTCTCATGTGTTCTTCATGCCACTTCCCGTCTTTCTTTCTGATGCCTGCTATTAAGCTAGATGGATTTGCTCATCAGTCTCAGGGTGTGATTGGTCTGAATGGCCCATCTTCGTCTCTCTGTGCTTCTCTGCTCTTGAGCGTTTGATTATGTCTGCCCTCCCTTCCCACATGTCACCCTTGGATTGGAATAGCACAAACAGTTCCTGCTGAACTTGCAGAAAAAGCTCTTACCTTATCTTGTCTCTCCCTCTTCCGTCTCCAGCAAGTAAAAGGTCAGGCTGCTTACTGTACACTAGCTCCAAGTAAACCAAAATTACGTGGTGAGGTGCATCAAAACTAGGCCTGTGGACATTTGTCACATTTTCTGCACTGATTTTGCACGAACTTCTGTGGAATTCAAAATCAAAACTGACACATTATATACATCACAGTTATACATTTACGTGTGTTTGTAACCAACTTGGTTTTTAAGGAGCCCTTAAAAATAGTTGTGTGGCAATCTTTTTGCTCTCTTTTGAGCTTTTCTTGAAGCTAGTTTGTATAAAGCTTGCAAAAAGTTTGATTAATGCGATTTAAAAATTGTCAATTATTTCCCTTCCTTTAGCAAGTTGTAAAGGTGATGAAGTGGAAGTATGCTGTATTTTCTCAAAATAAGTCTTTGAAGGCATTAATATCATGTTTGTGTGACTTTTTATTACTTGTATTTCTCGCTCCCTTCTTTCTCTTCGCTCTTTCAATCTCTGGTCAAACTGCAGGAAAGAGTATTATTCTCTTCTGGAATGTCGCATTGAACTATATTTAGAGTCTTGTTTCCGTTCCTCCTTTTCCGTTTCTTTCCTTTTCTTTTTTTGTAGATGAGACAAAAATAGCCATGGTCATGTCTTCAGACTCACCTGGGAATTCATGCACAACTTTAAGTGTGTATGCTTGTGTGTGTGTGTGTCTTTCCTAAATGACTTTTACTAATTATATTTAGCCTTGCTTAACAATTTGTTCTCTAATTGGAAGTACGCAGCTTTCTTTGGATGTAGCTGTACATCCCATCAGACATCCACTA
Organism: Enteromius paludinosus; assembly: GCA_032361165.1. Taxonomy (NCBI): domain Eukaryota; kingdom Metazoa; phylum Chordata; class Actinopteri; order Cypriniformes; family Cyprinidae; genus Enteromius; species Enteromius paludinosus. The sequence goes on along the minus strand of JAUMHQ010000044.1, from coordinate 8,399,644 downwards.
TCACACAAGAGATTTTCTGCTTGTTTAACTTGACAAGTTCAGGCTTGAACATGCATTAACCTTAGTTTGAACCAATCACATTTCTGCTCCTTGAACAGCTTTTTAGCTTTTCAAGAGTAGAAAGGTTTGCGGCCAACTTATTCTCATGTTACATGTCTTCTCATTGCTGATTGTTTTAAGCTAGACAACTTAAACTGGCCTCATGTAACACTTTGTGGCATTAAAAGTTTCTTAGATGTTTTGGAGGCGAGGTAAAGTAATGGTTCGGAACAAAAAGACTGACTAGTTAATCAAAATATTTGTAGTACTTAATATTGTTTAGAAGAAACGTCTCGGAGCGAGTCTGAATGTTTAGCATGCTAACAGTAGCTAGCAGTAGACCGTTAGCATGCTTTCTGAATTCATCCAAAAAGTCTGAGGTCAAAAGTTTTGGGGGCAGGTCTTTTTTCCAATAATTTTATTCAGCAAAGTTACATTAAATTGATCAATAGTGACAGTAAGACCTTAACGAAGCTAGCCTAGGACTTGACTTTCAACAAATCATTCAAACAACCCACATCTAGTTTATTTTGGACGTTTTTCAGCACATCCCAAGAAGGGATGGTTGCGAACATTATGACGGCTCTCTAAACTCCCACCCAGCTTGGCATGCTTCATTGGGAGAAAGAGACGAATCAAATTGAAGCAGTTTCGACTCTTCAAGCGGGTGCAGTGTTGCTGCAAATTGGCCAATACACAGGCTACGGCTTCAGGTGTTTATTGAAATGGAGGAAAGCGGTCTTTTTCATGACCATTAGATACTGAAAATGCCTGAGTCAGTTTTACTACTGATGCTAAAAGCTTAATTTCACTGCAGGTGGTATTTCATGTGTGTATGATTGCTTACATGCCTTTATCTGTGTGTGAGAGAGGGCTTTTCACCGCTGTATGCAGAATCCAAATTGAGCACTTGCCAAGTGCCAAATGTGAGTAAAATTGGCTTAGGTGAGTAAATAAAACTTGCTAATGAGCTACTAGACAGCTGTTAACTTCATTAGAAGCTTTGTAACATGGTCATCATCTAAGTAATACTATAAAAACATTGGTCTTACACTTGCTGATGCGCAGATTGCAAATCATAGACACAAATATGAGGCAAACTTTTCTTATGAATACATAAAATGAAAATATGAGGAACACATTTGTTTTGAGTTACAGAGAGGTGGATACTGGCTCATCTTGTATATGTTGCTGTGAGTGACCTTGACCTGTACTTTGTCACAAATATATAAGAAAGATGCAGCATGAAGTTTAAAAGATAGTTCACCCAAAAATGAACATGAAAACACATAACCTTTCCTCTTTTTCAGAACACAAATGAAGATATTTTTAATGAAATCTGAGAGCTTTCTGATCCTGCAGAGACATCAAGGTTCCTACCACATTCAAGGCCCAGAAAGGGAGCTAAGGCATCGTTAAACTAGTCCTCTTGACACTTTAATTTTATGAAGCTACAAGAACACATTTTGTGCTCAAAGAACTTTGTTGTGGTCTTTGTGTACACATGTCAAAGACTGCCACAGAAGAAAAGCTGCTGAATAAAATTTTTGTCCTCTTTCCACACAAAAAGTATTCTTATAGCTTATAAAATTAAGGCGAAACCACTGATGTCACATGGACTGTTTTAACAATGTCCTTGATACCTTTCTGGACCTTGAGCATTGCTGCTATGCAGTCTCTGGATTTCATCAAAAATGTCTTCATTTGTTCTGAAGATGAACATAGGTCTTATAACGAGAGTGAGTAATTAATGACAGGATGTTAATTTTTGGTGAGCTATCCCTTTAAGATGGCTAACATTTTCTTTTCTACTAAACTCATACTACTTTTATTTGTATCTTTCTCTCTCTCTCTCTCACTGTTTCTCTCTCAGACCTAAATCCCAGTGATATTTAAGGGTCTTAACCTGTGTCTTTCATCCCTCCGTTGCGGAGCGTGTGTGAGATCTAGCGTTAGCCCTCGTCGCTACGCGCACTGCTAGCTAATGTAGACAGGCACGCTCTGAGCGTGTGCAAAAGCTCATGACCCTCTCCACAAAGACAGACTGCAAATGAGCCTCTCTTTCTCTCCTCTATCTAGATCTTTATCTCTCCGCTAGTGTCAGCATTCCTTCCTTCCCTCGCTCTCTTTTCTCACTCTCTCACACAGTCTCTCTTTCGTTCACTCCCTCGCTCTGTCTCTTTATCTAAGTAATTACCACTCCCCCCGACATCTCTGTCGCCGTCATATTCTTATTTCTTTCTTTCTTTCTTGCGGTGTTTCTCCCTCTTTAGCAGTTAGAGAAGAAATCAATATAGACATGACCCTCTCAGGAGCCACAATATCACCTTAGGGCGTGGTGGATGTCGGGACGTACGCACCGTAAAGACCCTCAATAGTCTACTTGCACTGAGCTTTCATGACGCACCCAAGTATAGCTCACTTGGTCCAGTTGCATATATTTTTAATGCGCTATATACATCTTCAGCATCATTTAATTGTATGTAATTTACATTTTTATGCTAAATATTTTAGTAATAGCACTGTTACGGTTTATTCTTGAATTATTAATTGTGTTTAACATCGATTGACATACTTGAACAAGAGGAAAACAAGCAGCACACATAAGCAACTCTTGTTTATCTGTCAAATCCGTTGATACTCAGCAGGTATGAAATATGATCCATAAATGGAAAAAACTATGTTTATATGTGCTCAGATGAGTGCAAGACTGCTGCAGGTTTGTTTCTTGACATGCATTTATGACCAACTAATACCTAAAGCATACTTTACGCATAAGCTTATGTGTATTTCATCATCAGCCTGCACCTTTTTGTGTAATGTATATACACAGAACAGTTTTTCCATCAGTGCTAACATGGCTAATTAGAGTAGTTTGTCCACAAGGAGGCAGCACTGAGCTAGGACGTTGTTTCACAGTTTGAAAAGAAGCGAAGGAGGCAGAACTACTAAAGACAGCAAAAAAAACAAACAATCAATACCTACATTGATCAGTGCTTGTTTTTGGAGTTAAAAGACATCTACAACTATACAATTTTTTACTCGTAACTTTTAGAAAAAAGCACGACTCTAGACATGGATAACTTGTTCTTCTGCGCATACGTCAAGCGAACACTATCAAATGTAGTATATATTTATAAAGGTTGTACTGTAAGAGCCAAAATAGATGTTATGCCTGACATCAACAGCAAGCAAACATTGCAAAATACGTAAAATTCTAGTTTTAAACCAACAGGTTCACGCGGCAACATCCGTTTAAGAAAAACGCAACAAATAGGCCTTTGTTCATTTCTCATTATGATGTCACGAAGCACATTGTGTCAGGCTGCTGTTCTTTTCCTCTCCCATTATTTCATGACAGGAGGGGAGATGCTCACTTAGCAGCTCTCTCTCCGTCTCGTTCTCTGGAGGTAATTAGTGAATCAGCCAGTAATTAGTTTGCTTCATGTCTGGTAATTCCCTCTCGTTGCCCACAATGACACTCCCAGCCGTCAACAGTCAACACTGTCACGCTGTAGAAAAAAAAAAAAAAGACACCTCGTCTCTTCCTCTCTGCCTTTCCCTCTTCTTGTCGAACGAGTGTGTGTCAGAGTCTCGCCCACGAACAGCTCTTTTGAGGCGGTGATGTGTGTGTGTGTGTTCTTAAACACGTTTACCCATCCTCTCTATTTCCCCTCTGCGCTCTGTAAGTGTGCCGGATTGTTTACCTCCCTTTTTCCTCTCCACCGCTCTGTCCTTCTCTCTCTCTCTCTCTCTCCCTCCCTCACTCTAGGATCGGAAGTCCCCCGAGGCCATGCATTCTTCTGCCCCTCCCCCCACCCATCTCTCACTTTAGACAGAACACGCAGGACAGAGAAAGAGCTGCGTGTGGTGCCCTCCGCATTAACATACAACACGCTGCATACGTATACGTGCACACATGGACACCACGCGCTCAGATACTTAAACGATTGAGCCCCATCCCGAGAGGATGAGGCCTTTTTCTTAAAGATTTCATTGCGTGCGTACGTGCGTGCGTGTGTTATCTGATGAGGTCTGTCTCAGGGGTGGCTGCGGTGCTGTTAGAGAGTGACTTGCTGATAAAAGGCCTGCGAGAGAGAAGGAAAAAAGAGGGGGAGGAGGCTTCTTTGACTGGACACATAAATCAAGGCCCTGGTAATTGCTGCTCAGGAGAAAAAGTGCCTGGGAGAGGGTGGTTGTGAAACCGAACACTAAAGCCGCGCTAGCGCATGCTCATACACATCACAAACACACAATGCTGTCATGTTGCAAATGCGATTATAGACAAAATGGCTGTTTTCCGAAACCTAGCGCCTATGTACACAACTACCTAATAAGGCAGCATCAGAAATGTCACTAGTGAGAGATTTGGGACACTTTATGTAGGCAGCATTCCTTTATATCACACACATAGCAGATGATGTGCACAGAGACCCAAATCGCAATTGATTCCCATGGGGTTGGATGTTAGCATGTTGCTAAGCTAACAGCTTGACACGCAGATAAGCATAAAAATGCAAAGGATGTGGAAATGTGGTGCGGAAAAGACATTTGTTATTGATATAGTAAATTTCTCATACTTTGAATGAACATTGTTGCAGTGCATTGTGGGATTGTCTGTTGTGCAATGGGCCTGTGCTACTTAAGATTTTACCTTTACCTTTAAAAAGGTCTTAAACAGCAATACAAGAAGTTATCTAGGGATGGCTCACCTAAAAATGAAACTTCTAGCATTTACTTAGTCTCATGTCGTTCCAAAACTGCATGTTGTCTTCTGTAGAACACAAAAAGATATCTTGAAGAATGCTGGTAACAATAATAATGATATCTTCCGTGTTCCACAGAAAAAGGTACATCGTACAGGTTTGGAACGGCATGGAGCTGAAGGGTTATTTTTTGATTGGCCTTTACAAGGTATCATAACGTTGCCTTTTTGTACTTTCTGGTACCTTCAAATGCTCTCTAGGTAGGCAGCTTACTAGGATTCGGAACAAAGCTCATGTGTAGTGTTGACACACTCTGCTTCCCTCATTCCACACGTACCCACACACTCGATTTATCAGAGCCTGAGCTTGCCTCCCTGTGTGGGAATGTTGGACAATAAAGAAAGGAGATCTGAGGCTGTGATTGGTCGTTTTATCTCCCCTCTTGAGAGAAGAGCCATGATTGGTTCACTCATCCAAGGAAAGTGAGACAGTAAAAGATGACAATTAATCTGTCACAGACGCACTTAAAAACCCTTCACCAATCAAACACCGTTTCAACAGCTTAAAACATTTCGCTCTCTTTCTCTCTCTCTCTCACTCGGATAATAAAGTTCATCATAATTTCTGCTTCTGTTGAGCCTTGAATAATTAGTCATGATCGCTTTCAACAAGGCACAGCTGCGAGAAACAAAGGAGAGATAAGAGGAGATAGAATGAGAGAAGATTTTGAAACAGACACCCGCAGGCACCTGTTGTGACATTCAACTCTGAATTCTGTTGTGTTTTAAGGGTAAATCTGCATATTGTATGACACATGCAGGTCGCACGTATGCATGCAAATCTACAGACTTGAGAATTTCACGGGTTTTGCTCCAAAAGTTGGGCTAATTTGTTCATGTTCTCAGATAGCAACAATAATGCAACACAAGTATTTATGAATGTCCATCATTCTGAATCTGATTTTGTGTGGCCCTCTACATGGCATTCCTTACTTTTTCTACCTTTAGAAAGGAGTACAGAATAGCTCCAAATACTGCATTTCATCCTCCATAAAGAGAAAAGAATAGTGCAAGACAGGAAGAGTAAGCGTAACAGAGCTCGGAAGCATGAGGGAGACATCTATTTTGCTGTGCTTCTGTTATCTTTACTTTCTCATCCTTACATCAGATTTCATCATTTTCTCCTCTTACCTCTACCTGCAGATCCACACAGAGAGAGTCCGTCTGTGTTTAATTGAGCCGTGTGCGCTCACTATTTATTTCTGAAACTTTGAGGCGAAGCCAACGAACAATGCACAATTTCACGCCACAGACTTGTCCAAACAAAGGAAAACAAGTGGCCTCATTCAGACACTGTATGTTGCATTTTAATGCCCGTCTTTCTCAAAGAGCGATCGTTTCATTTCATTTCACGCTGTTTTAAGTGACAGATCTGATTTCGTAGATGTGGTCAGCCACTTTGGCTGTTGAAATGAACATCTGGGGGTTAACATCATCATTTGACGCTTCGTTCTGTTAAGTGGAATTGTTTATTAGGGATTCATATGGAGAAATCAGAGCTGCGGATGGATATCTATTCGTAACGCTCAATGAACTGGCGCTGAACCTGTGCACGCGTGAGTGTGTGTGCGTGTAATTGAGCTGTAGACAGAAATATGGCTTTACGGCCACCACTAATGGCTTCTGTGCAGAGGGATAGAGAGAGGGAGAAAGGGAATATAGAAACTGGGAGAGATAATGCAACATGCGGAGGGAAGGGAGGGCAAAAGGTTGGGGGTAGCGAGAGGTGGAGAGTTTGTGCAAAAGGGGACGGAAGAGTGGGAAATAACAGGTGTGTTATGGAGGTTTTGGCACACAAAAGAACGACTGCTCTGGCATTTCTTTGTTCTTTGTTGCTGCACCACTAGATGTAAGGAGCATATGAAATGTGCTTTTGTTGGTGCTCAGCTTGTGATGTAAGTTTCTTGGTTTTGGCTGGTGATCCTGTGCCTGCCAGGCACATGCTCTCTCTTAGTAGATTTGACGTGATTGATATTCAAGCAAATAATCTGATAGAGCAGGCAGCAGCACCTGGTTGCTTGGATAGACAGCGGCCCCTCCACACCTTTTCTGTAGTGTATTTTGATATCTGTGAATCAGTCTGTTTAATCAGCCCTTCTAAAGTAGTGCTGCTTGAGAGTCTATAGTTGCAATTTTGGTTACCAGGAACTGATAAAGCACCAAGCCCCTTTGCATAAAAATGCATGCATAAATATAAGAGCAGTGGTTATAGGGGGTGTATGTATGCCACCAGGCACTGATCATTAAAAAAATTCTGTCAGCCATTTGGGAGCAGCTCGAGCTTTGTCTCTTGAGTCTTTTAAGCCATTTTGGGCCTCAACTTGCAAATGATCAGCCGACGCTAAATTTATGCATCATTGACATTGCCAAAATTCTTTAACACGTTTAAGATGTCGTAGCTTGGGTTTATATGCACGTCTGTCAGTACTCGGCTCAAATTTGTTGAATTGGCCAGTCACTACTACTACCACCCACACACACAAACGCCCTCATGAGGGCCATGTGTTGGCGCGTGGTGTATTATTAGAGGGGATGTTGTGAGCAAGCCCCTCAGATTAGTGTCTGATCTGGGCCAAGGCTCACTACTGGTAATCAATGTGTGTTTGTGTGTGTATGTATGAGATCAATGAAAGCAATCACTCTGACTCTCTGTATTGCACTATGTATTGCTTTGTGCAAACTGCAGCTGTTTTCCTTAGCACATCCTTCAACACCTTTAACAAATGTGGATAAGCCAAACTTTTTCACTGCCGTTGGATAGTCTTGCCTGCTTGTTTGTTGGCTTTGGTAAAACATCGCACTTAGGTGGAGATCGTCGAGAGACATACAGCTCCGCTGTGAGCATGTAAGAAATATGTGCTGCTGCTTATTTAATAGGGGTGTGCGATATGTGGTGCTAATGGAACATTCTCAATATAGCGTTTCCTTGATTAGCATTGTAAACAAAGCTGCTCTGCGCTTATGAACACGGAGGTAGGAAAAAAAGACAGTGCCATCTAAACATTCTCTTCAGAGATTCATTTATATTAAACCCCTGCCCCTAATTCAATATTAAAATTTTTATTCTTGTATTTGGAGCATTGTGAACCGTGATCTTGCGCTGCCTGCCACTGTAAGTTCAATAAAATCCATGAATATTTACGGTACAACACAATCCATATCATGGAACAACATAATACCAGTAGTAGGGGTGGCACGGTTCACAAAACCCACGGTTCGGTTTGTATCACGGTTTTCGGTTCTGTAAGGTTCTTGTTATTTTTTCTTTTAATCTTTAACACTCCAGAAATTTACTTCAGCATATGATATGTAGCTTAATTATCCACAACTTAGGATACAGTATTTAAAAAGTTATATCATGTAATCATGCGTAAACTGAATTTGACTTGACTTAAAGCAAATTATTGGGAACATCTCTGAGGAAAGCTAGGTGAGATTTTGATACAGCAAGAGGAAAGGCATGATGATTTTAACATGCTTTTAATTTATTTGACAAAAAAGACAATGTGTTTTGCCATCTACATGAATGTATGTGCCTTTTTGGCACACAAAGCCCGCCCGCCCCACGACTAACAAAAATAAGCAGGTGAGGAAAGATCGAGTACAGGAATGATCGTGTGCGAGTGCTTGAATTGCGTGCGGATGACACATCAAGCGTGCACGAGGGTTTGAAATGTCAGCACCAGTGGTTCACTCGCTTATTAAAGGCATAGATTTGCCGCCATAGATTATGTGTGTTTTTCGCGAGCTGGTTGCTGCTGCTGCGGCGGGGCGGAGCATCGCGATGCCGGCTCAGCATAGTGATGTCTATGGCATCGTCTATCGACCCAACCCTAGTTCCCACACACCAGATTTATACGAAGCTGGGGCATCCTCCAACTCCGGGCAGCCTTTCTGTCCCACTTAACATTTCTACAAGTACAGTATTACGACCTGCAGCACTCACTCCACACCGTAGACACCACAATTCTTTCGTGCGAAAGGGAAACACACTGGCGTCACATACGGGGCACGAGGCTACATTACGCATGTCATGAACCGTCAAACCGTGCGACGCATGCATGCACCGAACCGAGACAAGCGAACCGTATGGTTCGTTTTTTTCATGAACCATGCCATCCTTAACCAGTAGTCACATCAATGCCAGTACAGCGCCCAGCCCTAACATATAATATGAGGAACCCACATAAAGGTGGAGCTGGGGATGATGGAGGGTTTCTGAAGTGCATTGCAAACTGCTGCCAAAAGCATGTTGAGCAGTGAGCTCATTGGCTTCCGATACAGGTGAGAGCCAATCGACTGTGATGTCATCGTCATTATGTCATACTGACTTGGATCTATCAGACTGCATCATCTAGAGTCCTAATGCCAGAACTTTGTATTTATTTTCAGTTCCATTTAGTGATGCTAGTGCTACAGAAATGACAAATTTTGTTTTAACATGCTTTCTCAGACTTATAAAGATGTCTATAAAGAGTGCTGGCTCTGTGGTGATTCGAAAACATTGCTGGTGGTCAGCTTTTGGCGAGACCAATGGCATGAATTTAGGGGCAGGGCTACATGTTTTCCTAAACATGAGCAGTGGGAGTGTCCCAGAAACCTGTTTGGAAACAAATTGCCCTATAATAATTTTTTTTTACTTATGCTAGTGCTGCAGAAAATACGCACTACTACACCTTTCAGTAATGTTTTCAAGTCGCAGTTATCGTTCCGTCAGTTTATAAACCGTGTTATTATACGAAACATTTCTTACTGTATTTGCACCAATCCTCCCGTCTTTTTAGTTGACAGTTTAGTTTCAGAGAAGGATGACAAAGCACGAACTGTAAGATCAAGAGTGCTTCACACATGTGTGAACGAAAGAGCAAAAAGACGGATACAGAATCAGCAATGGAGACAGAAAGAGGAGGAAGAGAGGATAAAAGAGAGACTTAATTTACGCTGCTCTCTCCCGGTCTCTCTCTCTCTCTTGTGGCTGCTGCCCGCTGTCGTCCATCATGGCTCCTATGAGCACCATCTGCTCAACATTACAGCCACTGTTGCCTGGCTACCTGCTCTCTCTCTCTATCTTTGTCGCTCTTTCCTGTTTTTTTTTCTCTCTCTCTCCCTCTCTTTAATGTTTTTTTCTGTCATTTGAGTCCTTTTCTCTCACCCCTCATCTCTCTCTCTGTCTCTCTCCCTCCGTGCTCGGCTGAGGAGTCTTTGGCTCACACACATTATCCGGCAGGAAGAAGGAGACACATCTTTTACACCACTCATGATTAAGCCATCTGCAGAGAGAGCTGAAGGGAGGGAGTGGGGGGGGCGAGGGGATCGTAATGAAAAAGAGTATGTAAGGCGGTGAGGGTGAAAGAGAAGAAAAAGAGAGGAGGTAAAGGGAAATGTGGAGGAAGGAGGGAAAGACGGAGAACGGAATGGAGACATGGGCACAGAGGTGGAAGAAATAGAGATAGATGACGACTCAAAAAGGGAGTGAGAGAAGTGATGGGGGGGAAAAAAGATCAACACTGCCCCCCTTTGGCCGGTCCAGCTTGTAACAGAGATACGTACGTGCCGATCGGCGCAGGTTTGGGCAGCATGACTGGTTAACAGAAGAGATCCAGCTGTCTACACACAGATTTGCGCTCATTGACCGGTCTGCTCTAGATTTATCTGAACAGTCTCCTGTGGCGTGTGCATGTTTGTGCTTCATTATTTATTCTGTTATAAGAGCCTCGTGGAGAGCTGGTTTAAATAAAATGATCTCTCCAGATTGGAGCCTTGCGGTTATTGAATGTGTTCTGACACATTGAGTTATGAGGTGCTTGTGTGGATGGTGCGAGTTTGAATCCAGTTTGCAACAGCTCCTCTTCCTCTGCCTAACATTCCCTATCCTAGCTCTCACTGTTAGTAATGTTATTACCAGTTATGTGGTGTTTCAGTTTAGTTTGCGCGGACGTCAGAACAGACCATAAACGCTTGGTCCGGGTCTCATGACTCTTTGTTTTGGAAATGAGTTTATATCGTCTCAGACGAGACCGCAGTCTGTTTCCAGGCTGCTAGAAGCAATTTAATATTACCTTAACCACTGTTCAGAGGGAAATCTTCTCCTGACCCCACACAGGAGAAAGAGATCTCCACAGCTCCCGTTATCTTTGCTGTGAGGTGTTCCATTAGGAAACACATTTTGATAAAAGTATTTATTTTATGAGAATGTAAAACTATATTATACAGGTCTTCTTGGACAAAAAGAGTTTGAGTATGGAAAGGACACATGTATTTATGTTAACATTGTTTTTACTGCTTTATTAAATTTAGATGCATTTAGATGTGACCTTAAGAACTTCATTTAAAAACATGTTTGAACTGTAGTTTATGTAATATGTATATTGCTTAATAGAGTACTAGTCCTCAGAGATCAAATGACAATTCAAACTGAACATAATCTGTTAAGCAATTAGAACCATATTGTGTCTCTTAGTTGTTTGTTTAACGACTGACTGAATAAATGAAGTGAATCATCTCACTGATCAGCTCTCTGTTCTTGTGTCTGTAGGAAGGTGTGGTTGGTCTGCCGCGACAGGCCACTGGAGTCCAGCCACCTCACGGAGGACCGGGGGGCGTGACCTCGGCAGGGCCTAATGGGGCGGTGCCTGGCGGCTATCTGCCCAATCCACAGCAGCAACAGCAGGCCATGATGAAGCAGATGATGGCTATGGAGCAGGAAAAGAGGGTTCAGCTCCATCTGATGGAGCAGCAGAAAGCACAGCTTTTGAGAGAACAGAGGCAGCAGCAGCAGCAGCACATGCTGGCAGAACAGGTGAGAAAGCAGGGCTTGTCGAAAAATACTCGATTGAAAAAGTCACAATTGTGTGCGTGCAAGCAGCTGCTACCCCTCCGTGGCTTCGGAGTTCTGCTTTCTGATGTTATTGATAAGGAATTTTGATATTCATGCATTTTTCTGCTTTGCTTCTCTTATTTTTCTAGTTACAGCAGCAGCAACATCTCCCCAGACAGATGAGTCAGGCACAGAGGAATCCATACCCGCTCCAGCAGTTTCAAGGCAAGACACGCACACAAATACACAGGAAAACAATATCCATGGCAAAACACTAAACACTGTGCCACCAGATATAATGACCATACAGTATGTCACCCACATCATCTGAAAGCTGAATAAATTGGGATGATTTGTTAGCATCGGACAGTATGTGGCCGAGATGCAATAATTTGAAAATGGAAAAAAAATCTAAATATTAAGCATATCGCCTTTAAAGTGTGAACTTCTTAGCAATACATATTACTAACCAAATATTAAATTTTAATATATTTATAGTAGGAAATTTTCATAATGGAACATGATCTTTACCTAATTGTTCTATATTGATAGAATACGATCTTAGTTTCCTAATGATCTTTGAAAATCTGTCATTTTGACCCATACAATGTATTTTTGGCTATTGCTGCAATTATACCCGTTACTTTTGTGGTCCAGGGTCATACATTACTTTGTAGCCCATTCTCTACAAAGTCCATTTCTCTATTTCAAAATAAAAGTCATTTTCTCATACACATTTAAACTTGCCACTTAAACACCCAGTGCATCTATCAGCATCTTTAATGAACGCAGACAAACAATAACTTAAACAATGTCTGTTGCAGTTACAGGGAGCCCATCATTTAATTAATTTGTTGTTTTGAATGTTACATTTAAATGAAGGCATTAGTGGACATAATATTTGTTGTCGGTCAACCGTTAGTCCAAGTTTTTGGGTTATTTGACTTGAATGAAAATGAGTTCATTCACAGCTCATTGTTTACATACTTTAAATGTAGGTAAAAAATATGATTTCTGTCTACTAGAATAGAGAATAAAATCCCACAAAGAGTTTTTTTTAATAAAAAGATTAAATTTTAATAAAATATTTCATATCAACAGTAAAATCTGACAACGATATAAGAACTGCAGCTTCATAAGCTCAAATTAAACTGAAAAGTAATATTTTTCTGTAAAAAAATATTTGTCTGTAAGGGCTGTAAGCAGGAAATCTATTTTATTTAGCTTAACATAAAGTTTTGCCTGATGCCTGTCAACATAATTTAACACGTATGCGTTCATTGAAGCTCTAAGGTGTCGAACATGGAATTAATAATTTAATGCACAGACATCTGGAGATTTCAGTGTGCAGTTTATGTGCTGTGTATGTATGCCATTTGACATTAATTGAAACAAGCCCTTTGATGTACTGGAAATGTAACGAGAACAACAGATGTCAGTTAATATTATTTAATTGTAAATTATTTTAGGCACGCCCCAGGAGATGGCAGCAAGGAACCAGACGCTGCAGAACATGCGCACTGCTCGACTTCTGCAGCAGCAGCAGCAGCAGCAGCAACAGAACCCCGGGATACTGCAGATGACGCCCGTCCAGAACTCAGGCCCCATGCCTTCGCAGGGTGACATGAGCATGGCATACGGGGGCCAGGCAGGTACACAGACTGGGATGTACCAAGGTATGAACCCAAACATGGGCCAAATGCTCCAGCAGCAACAGCAGCATCATCCTAACCAGCCCGGCATAGCGATGGCACAGAGACAAGTGGCCGCCGGGGGGCAAGGGATGGTCGGCGGAGGGGCCGGGGGCGGGTATGGGCAGGGAATGCTAATGAACCCATCCCTCCCACAGCAGCAAATAAAACCAGCCGGTGTTGCCCCTGGTGGGCAGCCGATGGCCAAAGTTCAGAGACTGCAAAGCATGATGGGAGGCGGAGGCCAGACATGGCAGCAGCAGCAAAACATGCAGGCCATGGGGGGAAGGACTTCAAACGACATGGTGTCATTTAACAGTAACCCTGCGTACGCCATGCAAGGTGGCCAGGCTCCTAGAATGGCCAAGCAGCATTTCGCACAAGCCATGGGCGGACAGACTATGGTGGACCCTCGTTCGATAAACCCAGCGGCGATGGGTGGGCCGATGATGACGCACATGGCGGGGCAACCAAGGACAAATCAGCCACGGGGAATGGTGATGCCGGGCATGAGCCAGGGTGTGCCCAACATGGCCGCTTTCGGACAGGGCCCTGCACAGGGCATGCCGGGAGCATCGGGAGGGGGTGGGCCATACATGCCAGGGGGTCAGCCTCAGGGCTACCAGAGGACGTCCAGTCAGGACCTGGCATACGGTTACGGCAGCCAATCAGGGGCTGGGGCCGGGGTTTCGTTCGGCTTGTCGGATGGGACAGACTTGGATTCGACGGAAGGCTGGATGGAAGAGTTTTTCCCCAGCCAATAGCCTAAGGGATTTTTTAACAGGACAATTTTATGGAAAATGTGATTCGTTTTTTTTTTTTTTTTTTTTTTTTTTAATATTATTACATGATCGACAAATCTAAGAAATATATTACATGTTGTGTATTACATGTGTGTGCTGTCACAATATTTAAACCAATTCCTCTCTGTTTGGGTTGCTTCTCAAGTAAGTATCCAGTGTTCTGTGTGGATTTTTTTTTTTCTTTTTTTTTTTCTGTTTTTGAAGAAATACCCATTTTGGATTTGATCCCTTTCTGTCTTTTTTTTTTTTTCTCATGTCCTTTCTGCTGCATTAAGGGCAAGAGGCACTGAATACCTGCAAAATGACATTGGGAAAGAATTTAATGGATGTGTTTATGTATTGTTTTTAGGTCACCCTTATTCTGACATCCTGTTCATGTATGAAAGAGTGTGTGGAAATTCAAAGTGGGCCTATGTCAACAATAGTTCCCTTTTCCCAAAGCAAACAGTTCACCAACATCTCTTTCACCTCTTACATATCTTCTTTCTTTCTCCCTTTTTCGCTGCTCTTGACAAGTGTTCATCCTCTGCATTTGCTCTGCTTCGTGCTTGTGTGTGTGTGTGTGTGTTTATTTGCACTATGAGCATCACAACAAAACACATCAGATTCTGTGTGCTCTCAGTGCATGCAAGATGGATGCTCTGCTGTCGCTAGGCGACCAGTGTCAGTAGAAGAGTGAAGCCATGTGTGTGTTTGTCAACTAGGTGTTTGTTAATATTGCTTGAAGAGATTTGGCAGCTACAAACTTCTCCCTCCCCTCCCTAAAACTGTGAGAAAGATATTTTCTTTAGTCACAATGGCAGCTAGCAAGTAACTCAAGAAGATTTTAAAAGCCCACAGACATTTGCGTATTTTAATTCATAAATCTCGAATTTTGAATCGGTATAAATGCTTCCCAACAGTCTATTTTATTTTGTTGTTATTGCTTGTGAACACTGGTTAAAGATATTTTAATAAGAAAAATTTGATACACCATACATGCTGTATTTCCGCCGATGGGTCAAACCACTTTTCACCCTTTATTTTACTCAAATATTTATTAGTTTCTGTAACGTTTCATTTCACTGCACCACTTCCAGCTCTTGAACACACGGACTCTCCTTTCCCTGCTACACAATGCCTGACAGGAAAGAGCCAACTATATTGCATTCAATTTTCTCTTTCAACTGTGACAAAATCTCAACCAAAACAAAAATCAAATTAATTTAATATTAACTTCTGCTCTTTATTGGGAATTGACATTTATTCACGACCCATTTCTTCCCACTTGTGTTCATTGGTGTGAGTTTGTCGTCTAATTTCAAATGAAGTCTCAGTATCTTACTAGCCAGGCTTAAGTTTTCTGTTGTTTACCACGAGATGCCACACAAATAAGAACATCAGTCTTTTCGGCTCTGTTGTGCGTTGCTGCGGTATTATGATATTATAGTCATGGTGTCTTTGTAATCAAACTCTAGTTTTATTGTTTCTGCTCTCTGAAGAATGAACATGAATGTAACATTGTGACTGACTTGCCCTTTTTTGTTTTTAATGTCTTAATGGGAGATTGACCGCATTCACATCTTCAGTGTTTCGCAGTGTTATATTGTTGCCCTGTCAAGAGGATTGCAGATGGAGAGGGTAAATCCCATGTCCTCCTGCCATCTCACCAAATAGCAACAATCTGGGACCAAGATTTTTGATTTCTGTTGAAGTCATCGAGCTTAACCTTTTCTTCTTTTTATTTCGTACTGGTGCTGACATATATGTGATGGAAAAAGATATATATCAGATACAGTTATTTGTAAATATGTTTTTACAATTTTAAATACATCAGAGGATACGTCTCTACTCACTGTAAAGATATTGCTGTTTGTTTAAGATAGAGAAGTATTTTTATTTCATCTTTTTTTTTTCACTTTTAAACTCATCTGAGCTATACCATTGCACTTCAGACAATGTCTTACTACTAATTTGTAATGTAAACCTCCTCTAATTTTTATTTTGAAGGTTTTTTCTAGTTTAAAAATTTTACTCTGTATCTAAAGCAGTGCTTTTTTTTCTTGTTCATGTACAGAATTATGTAAATGGTAATGCCAGAGAGTTACAAAGAATTTGTTTTTCAGAAAAAATACATTAAAGAGATTGATCATTAAAAATGTTCTCATTAAAATATGTCTCTGCAATTTATTTCATTTGTTTAAATTCTAAGAAAAAAAACTAGGAACAAGAAATAGGCCAATAGTCAAGGTATGAATTGTATGTTTTTGTGTATTTGCTGTTGGAATAAAACCTAGGAGGAGAAATGAAAATGAGAGAGGCACAGGGTGGGTGTCTTTATATCCTAATTAAAAGGCACATATGCTAACTAGTGTTGTTTAATATCTTACCCTAATGAATCACTCCCCTTCTCTTGGTATCTTTCTCTTTTGTGCTGTGCAGCTTTGGCACTATATTCTGATTATGATGAATGGAGAAGTGTCACTATGACACTGCCATTACTCATCTTCAGGGGTGAGACAACCTCGCTGTGAGAAATGTGCTGGAGAGAGAGAGAATGGGGGTAGAGGACGGAGGTTTGTGTGGATGTGCTGCAGAAGAGTAGATATGGGATAGAAACACACAGACTGCCCTGTCCCGTGGGGTTTCCTGCTAAACGGGGTCATCTAGATCACTTCTTCCATTAGTTAAATAAAATCGTCCTTTAATCTAACAAAAACAGCCAGTGCTGCAAATCAACCAGCAACCATCTGGAAGACTAGAACAAACAGAAGCAAAGGTGCTTGTGAAAGTGTTTTTTTTTTTTTTACATTTTTCTATGTGAGATTTAGGCCTACTGCTTGATTCTAAACAAACAAACCAAACAATTACAAATCATAAGTTTCCGAAAATATCTAGACAATACAATACAATAAGATGTTGTATTTCCCATATAATAAAGCAAACTGTGGTACAGTTAAGGTCCAAAAAGGAATGTTCTAAAAAGTACGTCCATATGGTATAGGAGCTCAAAAATCCCCTGATTTCATATGAGGAATATACAGGAATTTAGTCGTTATTCACTAAAATAGCTCTTAAATCTATATTATGTTCCTCATGTTTGTTCCAGTAGGGACCACTAGATGGCAGCAATGCTCTAATTACAACAGGATGTAGACGAGGCCTCAAAAATGATAGTAAGTTGAATGTGATCAACACTTTTATCAACGCACCCTGCCTTCCGTTCACAAGGGCTCATCCCTCCGGCCCTCCAGGAATTGAGTTTGTCACCCCTGCTCTAGAGTGAGAGTGTTGAAGGGTGTAGGGAACCAAACAACTTTTTGAAGTTTTGCATCATCATCACATGCCCACACAGAGGCGCCATCACCATAGAGAGAACCTGTGCAAAGAATCATGGGTGGCCGAGGCGTCCATCAGTTGTACCCTTCAAAGTCTTTCATTCCAAAGGGCCTCTTTAGGTGGCAAGATTTGAGCGTTTTTAGTTGAAAGTTCAAAGAAAAATTGAAGCACTGCTCTTACTTTATTTGACTTTTATTTCTTTCATTTCCAAAAGTAAATTTTATTTCCCCTAAAAATGTTATATTCAGCTCCCTTTTTCAATCAAGGACACAAGTTATTACTATTATTAACACTTTAAACAAACATTATTCCCCACAACCTGCTTAGAAAACTGCACAGTCCTTACAAACCGCATAGACTATGAAACTTTTTTTTTTTAAGCAAATCCACATTTTTCTTTTTGGGGGGGGGGGGTGCATCTTCCAACATTTCCCCCTCTCCATAAGAGCATTTTTCCATTATAACTGATAAAGAGTAAGGGCATAAATATAAATGAGTTACCAGCGGCAATTGTAAAAGGTATTAAACAACAGTGAGATCATGGTAATATTAAGTTAAATATAACAGAAAAATGTTTACTTAATTCATGACATCAGTTCCTCTCATCCATACAGAAAGGAAATTAATAACCCTACTAGAGCAACACAAATGGAGAAGGACAGAGAATATGATCCATCCGGGCTAACAGTTGTAGAAGGGCTCTTTATAGAGGTGAAGCATGTGCCCACATTTCCCACCTTGTCCACAGCCACCAGCTCTACTTCTTGAGAACAACAGGAAGCATTGTAGAAAGC
>JAUMHQ010000044.1:8366313-8381317 GCA_032361165.1 Enteromius paludinosus | reverse complement strand
AATCGTTCAAGAACGACACATCACTAGTCTTGAGAATTTCTGACCATCGCCTGATTGTCTATGCGCTTAATACACAGGAAATGCCTATTTTAATACAAATTAAAGTTGAATGCCTCAAATAGGCTACCGAAATGTCACGGTTCACGTGGGTGTCCCGAACGGTTCGATAAAGAACAGAAAACCGTTGCATCCCTAGTTAAGACAGTGTCTAAAGAGCTAGTCTGACCACCAAGCATTTGGCCAAGAGTAATCAGTTAGATTGTTTTGGATTAAATTTAGACTAACGTACAGTTTTTATTTAAAAAAAAAAAAACTATGATCAGTCTTAAAGAAAAATTTAGCTGACTAACTCTTAAGTCTTACCCTTTTATGCAACCAGCCCCAGGACCCATTGCAAAAAAAGAGGTTCAACCAAGTTTGAGTTTAAACTTGAACTCTGAGTTGGCTTACGGTGAGATGTGAAACTCAGGAGTTTTCAGTTAGTTCATTCGACTAGAAATACAATTCACCATGGCAACAGCACCTGACAAAAAGATGTTCGTGCGACTTGTAGCCGACTCAATCAACAGCAAAGCAGACGCTCCAAAAAGGGGGAAGAACCAGCACCAGCACCATTGACAGATGAAGAGGAAATTGTCAAGTATTGGAAGAATTTTAAAACCCCAAAAGGAAACAATGATTGTTGCTTTTGTATTTGCATAATTAAAAGGAAACAAGTCTAAGGCCCGGTTTCATAGGCTTAAGCCTTGTCTGTGAAAACGGGGGTATTTGTCTAAGAGCATTTTTCAAAAAAACTTTTTTTTTTGACTAAACACCCATTTTGAAGCAGAAAACCCAGTTTCCCTTTTTTAACACACAATTTTCACTTAACCTCCTTTCTGAAACCGGCCCTCAGTCAATATTTTTTTTTTTTTTAATTTCAGGAATTGTGTAAGACTCGCACGTTATTAGTCTTTGATCACTTCAGGAGTCATTGTCAGGGACAGTGGCCTAAAAACAAGAAAAGGGGCTATTCCCCTTCAAATATTATTATAATTATTATAAATATTAAACGCATTATCCTTAGTACATACACAACCATTCAAAGTTATGCTTTAAAACTAAGAAAGCATTTATAAACAATTTTTTGCAACATAGGATCTCATTAAGTAACACAAAGAAATGAAGTAAACTATTCACGCACTGCTTGACAAGAGATGTCTTTCAGGTTTGATGCAATTTACATGTAAACACATTCTTTCCATATAACCTGTTTATCAGGATGTAAAATAACCCATGCTTGACTTTAATAAGATCCCCTTAATGATAAAGATGCTAGAATAAAAACTACTAATGCAACCACCATGCAGAGAGCACAAACAATTAATGCAGCCATTAAAAAAAACAAAAAAAGTTCAAATCTTCAGCCAAACACTTCAGAGAAACCTTTAACAATACAATGCATAAAGAGACAAGGTCAACAACAGGCATCCATCATATCAGGGCCTGGGACAATGAGCTAAAAGAGGTGTAGAAATGCACCCTTACCCGTGGTTTCACAGACAAGGCTTAATAAGCCTAGTCCCGAATAAAATGAAAGTCGTTTCAACTGAAAGAAACTTCCACTGATAGATCTTGAAATATGTCAGAGTCCTTGTTTTGTCTCAAGATGCACACAAGTAATTTTTGTCTAATGCACATATATAAAAATAACTCATTTAACTATGGCCTAGTCCTGGCTTAAGCTAAGCCCCGTCTGTGAATAGGGCAGGCCTTAATTTATTTGAAGTCTTCTAAAGCACAAAAATCAACATTCTCCATTATTTGTTATAATTGTGTTTATTATTATTGAAAAAAAACACATTTAATATAGAGTATACGTGTGAACGCACAGGAACATACAGAGGTAATCATCATGGAAATGAATGAAAGATTTTGTAAGGCAGATTTCAACCTGCTAAAATCACTGTAAAATGACTAGAAAATGAATAACAAAACAAGTGTGGCGTTATTGTTTGTATAATTGAAGATTAGACCGCACAGGAAATATTTATGAGTGGGTTATTTGTGTTGTTTCACCATCTCTTCCAGTTTATTCTGGTTGGACCCAGAGAAATCGTCCAGCTACAAGACAAAACACCAGATTAAATCAACTAAACAATAATGGGAAGTAAATCAAACACATGAATGTTCATAGAGACATATCTGTAACTTTGTAGAGTTGATATGTGACTATTAATAGCTCAACCAGAGGAAAAACAACAGAACAAACCTTCTTCCCGTTCTTGTAGAAGTGGAATGTTGGCATACATTTAATCTCACAAGACTGGGCTACATCCTGCAAAACACAGAACATCACTTTAATAATTTTAAGACGCTTTATTGCTCTCATTCAACTGCTTTTAGTAGAAGCTTTTTGTATAATTAAAAGTAGACAACATTTTAAAAAGTTTAAGAAAATCATGTAATGAAATCAATACATGTACAAAAATATGACTAAATAAGAACATGACTCACACATTCAGAATCAAAAAACGTTTTACATGGCTGTAGGCTACAATTTAATGTCATTTTACTGCCCTCTAGTGGTACACATGAGCTAAAACAGGAAATTAACAACCTTGGGCCGACATTTCTTAAATCTAAATGGATTTAGGCCTAAACTTTGGTTGCATAGGGAATGAACAAGAAGATTCAAAAAAACCAACCCTTTTCCTCCCATTCAAGAGGAGGTTCTAATGAGTGAATTACTGAGAAACAGTCATACCGACTTTCTTCTGGCTACCAGTTTTAGTCTACATTTTTTACAATGGCCTGTCTGTGAGCTTACTAACAAGCAGAAATAACCTGCGGCCTTCTTACCAGCACTATTTGAGAACAGCAAAACTTATGTACATTTATAACACTATACTTTGTTGTTTCCTACCCAAGAACTCTAATTAAGTTACATAAAAGCACTGCCATGTGAGTGTTTCTAATACAAAGGCTGAGGGATTGATGGCAAATTCAACATCAATCCCCTTCAAACCAATGTAATACATCTCTAGATATTATTTTCCTCTTTTAGAAAAAGACAAAAATGCTATTGTAGGTGTTTATTTATTATTATTGAGGCAAATGGCTTGGCGATATATATCGTACAATATATTATGAACATCTCATCAGTAAAGTTGGTTCTTTGATTACCCGGAAAACTCTGTCAGCTGTTTTTAAAAGGAACGCCGGCTTATACACAGAGCCGTAGATCACGGAGAAGCTGTGCGTTAAGTTTCGCGGGTGATTCAATGGGCAGCTTCTCAGTGATGTAGGGCTCTGTGTTGAAGCAGGCATTCCATTTAAAAAGGTAATCGAAGAACCGTCTTTACTGATGAGATGCGCATAATATATTGTGCGATATATATCGTCCAGCCCTAAATGAGAACCATTTATTTTTATTACAATTTCTGCTACAACTATACAAATTTTGAATAATTGTTCTACAAGGACGTGAAAGCTTTTTACAAATTGGAATCTTCTATTAAATGTAATTACAAGATTTTAAATCATAATGTTTTACAACACTACAGAACCAAAAAAATACATAAATAATAAAAAAAATATATATAAATAAAAGTCACCTGCGCATCATCTACGTCCACTTTGAGGAAGACCACATTTTCATAGGAAGCATTTTCAGACAGGCCCTGAAAGTGAGAAGTTACATTGAGAAAAATGAGTCAAAGAAGTCCGTCCCAATGATTCAAAACATAGTGCCTTAAAGTTGGTTCCTTACCTTATAAAAAGGTGCAATGCTCTGACAAGGCCCACACCACGTGGCTGTAAAATCAACCACTACAAGCTTGTCACCTGCCTCAGCGAGAGCTTTGTCAAACCCATCCTGTGAACACAAATCAATGTTGGATTTCATGTTTTGCCATCACTGCAACTCTTAACTATAGTGTAACCATTGTTTTTTAGAGACAGCAGCAACAACAACAAAAAAAATCTATGATTAAATTAACCTTATCTACATTCACAGCATTCCAGACTGTGGAGTGGAAGCAGAATGTGTTGAATAGACATAAAATCTGTTACTCCACTCCACGTTGCTACAGACTGTTTTCATACCATGCATTGTTTGGTGATCCACAAAGCTTGATGCTTTGTTTTTATTGTCAGACAATAAACTACTTGTTAATAAAATTGTTGCCTTGGAGATTATCCTTAAAAGGGATAGTTTACCAAACCATGAAACCTGTCATTTTCTCACCTTTAAGTTAGGGCTGGGCAATTAATCGAAAAGTAATCGAAATCGAAATTCAGAAGTGGAACCTATAATCGATCAAATATTTCCAGGTCGATTATTTGGATTACTTTCCCTTTAAAAACACTACCTCGGGTGGAGTCACGTGACCCGCTCCGTTACGTTACCCTGCGTTCACACCAGACGCGACTTGCGCAAATAAATCACGCTATTCACGCGCATTGAACATTTTAAGTTTACTTGCTTCATTCGCGTGTGAAATTCGCTTCACAACAATCGCGAATTCACGTCATGCCAGGCGCTTCCAGTCTCTGTACATCGCAAAGGATATGACTCCCTTGGCTACAGTGGAGCGAAGCGGGTTTAAACACCTCGTTAAAACTTTCGACAGAAGATACTCTGTGCCATAGCAATCTCATTTTTCCTGCGCTGCCAGACATGTACAAGACATAACCTGAAAAGTTGAAACATGCTTGTGTTTCTTAGGAAGTCAGAAGAGTAAATTCATGTTCATATAGTGACATGACAAGATCACTAAGAACACCTCATGCAACCGTTTAGGAGAGCTCAGGATATACAGAATATACAAGAGTTATTTTATTTAGAAGTGATACTGCTTATTTTCTACTTTTAAGAAGAAAAACATTACAAATAATTTATTTTATGTATTTTTTTCTTTTTTTATAAGAACAAAGTGACTTAGTTTTAGGCAATATGTGCTTTAATTTCAGTTGTTCAACATTGATGTTTAATAAATAATCATAGATAGTAGATGCGTGTTTCCTTCAATTATTTTAAAATCAAGTAATGCTCCCTTCATTCAAAAATATCTCACTTGTAATATGTGAGCATATTTACTGTACAAGATTTGTCAGTGAACTATGAGGGCAAAAAAATAAGTAAAATAATCGTTCATTAATCATAATCGAGTTAAAATGTTCAATTAATCGCGATTTTGATTTTAGGCCAAATCGCCCAGCCCTACTTTAAGTTTTATCTTCTTATCTAAATACTCTAAGTATCTACTTTTTTGTTAAGCAGAAGTAAAGAATTTAATTCAGGTTTGGAAAGCTATTACTACTTCTATTAACACTTAGAAGCTCTAGCAAACTTATAACCTAGAGACCATAGTAGAGTTTAGTTTTTACTACAGTAATCTATAGTGTATATTATAATATACCACTGTAGGAAACAGTATTGGGTGAGGTAATTTGGTAATACAGTATAACAATTATAGTAATATAATCGCAGAAACTGCGACGACATTACCACGACACATTATTCATTGAATTAATGTGTCTTGGTAATTCTAACTTTATTATGGTATGGTATTTTTTCATGTAGGTTTCCTTGTGAAACAATATTTTATTTAATGTATACTCTATGTATTTGCTAGCATTAAATTGTGCCACATGCCTGAGGTACGTTAACAACATAAAACCACATCGGTAGACCACTGAGGTCAACATTTAGTAAGAAATTATTACATATAGGCTAGTACCTGTTACAGCCGGAATGTGCATTTGAATGCATTATTACAAATATCAAGAAACAGTAAGTATATCGACATTCAATAATGTTCTTGAACACAGTCTCTTGGCTATTCACTGCGGCAAATGATCAAATGCTGCTTTGCACGAAAAAAAAAAAAAAAAAAAAAAAGCAGCAGCAGCAGCCCACGTGACTTGCTGGCGCGCTTGGTCTGGAGCAGGTCTCATCAGGCCGCGATCAAAGAAATAAACCAAATACTACAAGAGCGTGTTAATATACGTATCTAGGTTAAACTAGGAATGAGACCACGTTAATATCAAGGGTAACGTTAGGTTTCGATCAAACTCCGTTATAGCGAGCTGAAAGTTACGTAACGAAAGCGGCACGCCAGCTGCCACAAAACTGTTATTTCACGTGCGTTGGCTCATAATTTTACAACACAACTGTTGCAATGCAAATATCCCCATTTATGGGCGAAAGCTGTGCATGCTGGCCTTTCTTGTGCCGCTGTAACTTAGCTAAGTAGATATCAAAAGAATTGGTTAGCAGATAGGCTAACGTGAACTGTATTTTAACAAACAGTCTGAACTGACTTAACGTTGTTACATAAGTTATTTTGTGAATTCTCTCATGCAGCTGTTGAATTTTCAACAAACTTGAATTAAACCGGTTTGATGGGACAGTTAGGCTCTCGTGCAGTTAGTCAGCAAAACGTGTCCTCCCTAGACCTGCCGCGTGATTTCGCTTATTTTGTTTAAAAAATAAAACTGGCTGTTGAGTTGAAGCAGTTATCTTACCTGATCTTCAATGACGATGATCATTTTTTTTTTTATCGCTGTGCTGCTGTCTGGAGCTCAGAGAACAAACCTTCCTCAACTCGCTCGCCCAGAAATGCCTGCCTCTGCCGAGATCAAGCGAGTAGTTTAAAAAGCATCGCTTCATTCAGAAAGCCCTGCCCATTGACGCGCTCGCGCTGGCGGACCCCAGGCCAGAAATGGCCCCATTGTTTAATGTGGGAGTAGGACTGGACATTCTTGCTGCAATAGATTTCTGTAAGATGTTTTAGATATTTTACAACAGTTCTTACATTTCGAGTAAATCACCGTGGACAAACGACTCGAGCAATCCCTTTTAAATTTGCATAAGCGCATTTTTAACACTTTCACAAATCACTTAACCTTTATTGTACAACACATTTTAGCATCCAACTGGTACTTTCATGTCATTTGTGTTGATCTGAAATGATTAGATACAGTAGTTTCTGATTATCACAGTGCAGATATTTTATCAAACAGACCTGCAAACAGGTGTGAAAAAAAACGTTCATAGAATATTCATGTTTAAATAATAAATATTTAATAGACAAGCACAGTCACTACCTGTGATGAATGACATCCGCTAAAAATACTGCATTAAATATCAAAACAGATGGTATATTATAAATTAATAAATGAGTGGTCTTATTTTTTACATACTGGAAAATGCATGATTAATATTAACACTTCTGCACAGATCTTTCTCCTATTTTGGACAGCTTTCCATTTCACTCAGCTTGTTCTGTGATGTCTCATTCCATCCCATTCAATCATGTTAATCATTTTCTTTGAACACTGATGAAAATGCATGAGATGATGGTGATGAGTGCGTTGTTATAGGATCTGAAATAATTAGGCCTTGCTCTTTGAAGTCTGAGTACGATGTTGCCACAGATACCAAACACTGCCTCACAGCCTTCATCCGGGCTATCAGCTATTCAGAGATTCCAGGTGTTTTCTCCATCAGTTGGAAAGAAAGGCTTTTATTTACAACTGCTTAAAGCTCTTATGAGGGTGCTCGTATAGATTTAAAAGTTTGTCTGAGATGTGAACATAGTGCTAGTTTCATAATGAGATCTAAGACGGCCTGTGAAAATTTTAACTGTGGTTAATTATTTATATATAAACAGTCACCTTAAAGCTCTTCACACATCACAGTGAAATGATTCTAAATCTGTTGGAATAGTATTACAAAATTATATTTCAACAAAATTTGGTTACAAATGAAATATTAAATTGTTTTACAAACAGCTGAAAACCAGATAATAATATAATTAAATACCATAAAATGCTGCAGGAAGGACAAAAGAAGAGCAAAGATATTTCATGGACTGACTATAGTCTAAAGTCCACCTGATGTCTCAATAACATTTTACAGAAAGACATTTTACAGAAAGACTTTTTTTTAGAAACATTGATGAAAGCCTCTCCTATCTAATCAGTCTGCAGCTCTAGAGCGTTGATTGTGAAGTGGACCTGTCTTGCTTTTGTTTACCGTTGCCTAGGTGTTTTGTATCTCAGTTGTAGACCAGGTATCAAATGCATTAGAAAAAACAATGCATTGAAAACCTGGAAACCGTCCCAATATACAATAGGAAACACACAAACCTGGCCTCACTCTGACATAAGAGGAAAGAGAACATGTGATTGTTTTACCAGCTCAATTCAGGTTATAATAATAGTAGTAATACAAAGTTGTTTTCCCCCTTTTTACTAAAACAGAACTGCTGGGATAAAATGATTGCAATTATGAATGAATCCAGACTTACTATGAAACATCAATAGCAGTACTTTTATTAAACCTCAAACAAAAATGTAGACATGACATCATGTGAAAATGCTGTCACCTAGTGGTCAATAAATAAATAAAATTGGACTGACGTCAGCACAAAATGTTATGAAACGTGAATATTTGCATTTCAATTGTACAAGCCATTTCTACTCTGTTAAAAAAAATAAAAAAAATGCTTTTTTTTAGAGGCTCAACCTAAGGGGTGAAGTTGACTGACTTTTAATATTGTGATATGATTTATGAAGAAATGCAAAAAGGGGAGAGGAGGAAAAATGAGTCTTCAGTTCGGTGAAATATTCTAACTATACCCAACAGAGTTATCTAGCTTTATTCATGATCCCTTACATAGTGAGTTCATAAATGCATGCAATGTATTCTGCTTTCCATTTCTAAGTTATTAAACAATATATTGATGATTAATATTTATGACGTTCTGATGATTTATTTCGCTGTTGCTGAGACTTCAGACATATTTAAGAGGATTAAATTTAAAAATATACTAAGAACAAGTATAACACTTAATATTTCGAAAAATCAGATAAAGTGTTTATTGTTATTATTTATTATTACTTCTTTAGGCACATTATTTAATACGATTTTTTTCTCAGAAATCAACAACAAAATATGAGTAATAAAGGCCAAGAAAACTGCCAATGCCCAGCATTTAAATGCCCCAGCTTGATATTTACTTCTAAACATGATTGTTTTATGCCCTTTAAGTGAAACGTCTTCCTTCTAAAACACTGAAATCTGGCAAAGCATAGTCTAAAGATTAAATAGATTTGTCACAAGAAAGAGCCTGTTCTTGAGCAGCCTGTCAAGAGGAAACAGTGAACAGCACACATGAGTTCAGACATCCTTGATTTAGTGCATTAAAGTAAAAAAAAAAAAAAAAAAAAAAAAATTACTATTATGAAATAAATTAGAATATTTAGTTATGTCTCATAAAAACAAAACTCAATTTTTTATTCTGGATTCAGCATCCATTCCATTTCTTATGAATGAAATAAAGTAATACCATGTTTACATATGGATAAACACAGATGCAGCCCTCTGAAACATGTCAGTTAATCGGAAGAATGAATGTAAGTAAGCTTTGGATGGTAACACATGCTGTATATGCAGGACAGTATGTGTTGGTCATGTGGTCCTGTTGTTGCAGACGCATGAGGTGGATTAAGGCTTGGCTGCTTTCTTGCCTGGTTCCCTCCAGCCACCAAAAGCTTTCTCCAGATAGAGGGCAGTGGCCAAAGAGAGACGATCCTGTAATTTACCGGTCACAATCTGTAGGCCCATGGGCAAACCCTCCTCACTCAGCCCTAATGGACACTGGGTCACCGGCAAACCCAGGATATTGAAGATGCCTGCAAGGAACAGAGCCTCTTAGAGCCCAAACTCCGTAACATGTAGATCATGAGTAAATCCCGACCAACAACACCTACCAGTGTAAGAAAAGTTGAAGGGTGTGAAAACTGGGTGGTGATGTTTGGGAGCGATCTGGGGATGAGAGGGGTACAGCAGCACTCCGTCTGTGCCCAGCATCTCCTCCAGTTCCTGCTGCAGACTCTCCTTCTGCTGTAGAATAAACGGAGATGGATGGGAACTCTGGAACAGCTCAACTAGAGCCAGACCTGAGAAAAAGAGACAGAAATGGACACCATTTGGATTACACCAATGGATTACATGCATTCATCTTCAGTTACAGCAGGGGAAAAAAACAAGTGCTGATTTTGCACACTTTTGGGAATGCTTGTTTATCAGACACGGATGAAAGGGTGATGCAGTCAGTCACAATTAAAAGTGCACATGCTTATTTGCTCTGTCACACACCTATTGCTGCTAAGGTGTGAGAAGAAAACCCCCAAAACCACTTGAACAGCTCCCAGACAGGCCAAACCTTCCTCCCGCCTTCACTCATTAGCTCTGCAAAGGTGGTGGGAGGCTGAGATGGGGGGAAAAACAATCTCATAAAAATCTTGTTGACGTCTACAACTCATTTATCAGCCTCCAAAACTGAATTTTTGCTCATTTCGTTTAATATTTTATCTAGTACATATATAAGACATTATAATGGAATATAACAAAAATTATAATTGAAAAAAACTCACCTTTCCATCTTTGCCAGGTGAGGCCATCATAGTTCCCCAGATCTGAAAGGAGTATTTGAACTGGGGGATAAACAGCTCTTGGACCTTGACTCCAAGGTCTGCCTCTAAACGTCTGACCACCTAAAATAACCCAAAAGCCCATTATAAAAGGAAATTAATTTGACTGTAGCCAATTCATACACACACACTTAATTACCATTTTCTGTGCCTGAAGCAGCTGCGCATCAACTGGAGAGACCAAATGAGAGCCTCCATTGTGGGGAACAGAGAAGAACCTCAGCTTTTTCAAATCTACTTCAGCAGACAGACCCAATCTACCAGAAGTAAAACAGAATTGATAATTTGGGATAACTTTCTAACAGCGGTTAATAAATAAGTTTTCAAGAGTTTAAATAAAAACTATTCACTACAATATGTTGCAAACTATTATACAAAAATAAAATGAAAATGCAGCAATGTTCAAAAGTTTGGGGTCAGTAGTATTTTTTTTCAATTAAATGTACATTTTTTAAAATTAAATTAATATTTTTATTCAGTAAGGAGGATACTATATTCTAACACTCTAATAAACTACGTCATGCAGTGTGTGCTTTTGGATCCATAAGTTTTAAAGGGTTAGTTCACCCAAATAAAGAAAATTCTTCAATTACTCATCCTCATGTTGTTCCAAACCTGTAAGACCTTCGTTCATTTTTATAACACAAATTAAGATATTTCTGATGAAATCCAAGATCTTTCTACCCCTCCAAAGACAGCAACACCACTGACACGCTCAAGACCCAGAAAGGTAGTTAGGACATTGATAAAATGTCCATATGACATCAGCAGTTCAACAGTGCGACAGAACTGCAGCACCACACGCATGTATGAGCGCCACAATGCAAAACCAACTAAAAACGCTGTTGTTATTTGCTGTGTTGAGATGCACCGTGAATGTGAGCTGAAGACAAAAAAAATTGTTGAATTGGGTGCATCTCAGTCAGCTTGCTTGTTCAGTAGTCAGGGCACTGATCTGGGAGTCGGACATGTTAAGGGCTGTCTGAATCGTGAAATCCTTCCAGTGCTCCTTTTATTCTCTGGTCCGCGTCCTAATTCAGTTGTATAATAAACTTGGCATTGTGTATTATGGATATTGTTGGCTTTTTGACAAATTGCTGTAAGTGGCCTCTTTTGTAAGTGGCGCTGGATAAAAGCGTCAGATAATGCACAAACCTAAAAGTGAGAAATTTGACAATTTTTTCTGCTTTAACGTAGCATAGGACAACGTTACTTCAAACAGGCCACAAAAACAATTCTATTCTAACAGACCACTAATTTTTAAGTAGTATTATGTATATTATGTAAAGTGTATAGTGTAAATTAGTGCATATTAGGTTTAATGTAAAGCTCATATTTCTTAAAGTGTTGTTGTGATGATCATATCTGTCTAGTAATTTTGTAAATAGTGTAGTATATTACTTATTTGCATTGGGTCCTCCCATGATGCTTAGCATGGGAATCAGGTCTTCAGCATAGCGGCACATGGGTCCTGTACACAGAAATCCCAGCTGCAGTCCAGAGGCAGGGGGATACTGACCATCATTGCTTACAATACCTGTATGTAGAGAAAACCAAATCTAGTTTGTGTTCCTCATAACCTTAACCATGCACTCTGTCTTTCAGATCTCCATTATTCAGCTTACTAATACATGCACACAACTGCATCCATTCTTCTTACCTGTTGATGGCTTGTGTCCGAAGATGCCATTGAAAAAACAGGGGATACGGATACTACCCCCAATATCCGACCCAACTCCAATCACAGAAGCACCAGCACCCAATATACTGCCTTCACCTCCTACAATTAAAATGATTAATTACATTTATTTTTAATTCATGTTGCCAGGTCATCATGAACTTCTATTGCAAAGGCAATAGTTTTAAGTCACAGATGCTGTTGTAAAAATGCAGTGCACTATTTACAGACAGCTATTATTAATTTAATCTGTGAGCAAATGTGTTTCCGAAAGAAATAGGATTACAGAGATATTGTATGCCTTGGCTGGTCATGTTATCTTGTGGTTTATGAATACAGGATTGTTGCAAAGGTTAACACTTTTGAAATAAGTCCAAGTAAAAATGTAAGGACCAAATTGAATTTACCACAGTATTCTCTCTAAACGTAAATGTCCTGGAAGTAGAAAATTAGTTGTATTACCAACATATGTAACTTCCAATAGATCCCCATTTTTAATTAATATTACAAACAAAGCTACAATATGGAAATATTTTTTACTGTACCTTCTTATCAATACAGCAAAAAATTATGTTTTTCCTTAATATTTTTTGTTGATATTCAGTTACAGTTTAACGGTTTATAAATCAATCCTTGAAAGGAAAATTACAAAAGAAGTCTTGTTTTCTTAGAAACTCCTTAATTAATCAACGGACTTATAAAAATCAACACAATTCAAAGCAGAAAACAAGTTTTCATACCTCACTAAAAGATATTTGTTCTTGTTTTAAGCATTTGTTTAAGAATTCGGTTCAACTTCTCAAAACTTCGGTTCAACTTCAAATTTTGCTTTCAGGTAAAAAATCTATTTGTGATGGAAAACAAGTCAAAAACACTTGGATATAAGAATATTAGTTGTTGTAGTGCATGCAACCAATAAGACTGCGAGTTGGCTTTTTCTGTCAGTTTTACTTCGATTAAAGTGTCAGGATGTGTGTAAAAATGACCTGAGCTGCCGCCTGAAATTCTCTCAAAGTCATAGGGGTTGTTGGTGATGCCATAGAGGTGGTTGTGGGACTCTAGCCACATACAGAGCTCACTGCAGTTAGTCACACCCAGTGGAATCGCTCCTGCCCTCTTCAACAGAGCGACAGATGGGGCATCTACCCCTGAAAGCAGATCCCGTCTGCTGAACAGCCCTGTCGAGTTAGGCATGCCTGTCGAAGAGAAAAAGTGTTATCCTACAGAAATATACTATTTTGGAATGAAGTTTTTGCCAAAAAAAATAACATACCTTGCAGGGCAAAGGCCTCTTTTACAGTGATGGGTACTCCAAGCAGAGGTAGCCTGTCTTCCAGCACCTCCTCTCCTCCTGTCTCCTCCTCTATTAGTTTGTCAACCTGTGCAGCTTCCTGAAGCGCAGCAGAAAACCTGAAGACATGAGAATGTGTTTTTTAGGGCCAGAATGAAATGTAGCTTCATTTTACACTTGAACTCACTCACCTGTCTTTGACCATGGCATTGATAAGTGGGTTCACTTCCTGAATGCGGTCAATGTAGGCCTGGACCACTTCAACACTTGAAACCTAGAGACAAATTGGAAGGAAATCAATAAGTGTTTAGGCTGCGAAATGTGGATTAAAAACCTATGTCAAGTGTAATGTGAATTTAATTATGGAGCTAAATGCTTAGAAAAATGCAAAATAAAAAAATATATGTATACATATATATATTCAATATAATATTTTTTTTTCTTTAAAGAGTTAGTACTATATAAAATGACTGTATAATATTAAAGGTAAATTAACTACTATCCTATTGTACATATTTATAATTTAATGTGAGAATTAATTGTTTTCTGTACAAGCAAATGGGGGATATGAAATTTGAGTGAACTCAAACGAAATAACTGAAAATGTTGATACACATAGGCTACCTATTAGACATTTTAAAGCTCTAAACAATACAGCTTTTGATTTCATGACTTAGGCTACTTATAGGAGACTTTAAAGCCCTAAACGATATAGGTAAGGTTAGCTTTTGATTTCACAACTACTGCTGACCTTTGAACAGCCTTAAAAACTCGCGAATTCCTCTAAAACAATACAAAATATTAAAAAAGAACTGTGGTCAGAAAACGAAGTGTTATGTTAACAAATTATGCTTTAAAACTGTTTACAAACTGTGATGAAACAACTACAACTCCCAGCATTCATTACAATTCACCTTGTCGCATCTCTTCCTTCCGTAGCGTCAGTCAAAGAGTAACTAACATGTCATTACGGTTATGTTGTTAATATTAAATATCAAGCCATGAGGTCTAGGCAGGTTTTATGTACATCTTACTTCTTTCCGGCGAATCTTTCGGGCAAGCTGCATCGCTGAGAGCAGCAGAAGTGGGTTAGTGATGGGTGGGAGTCCCGAAACTCCATGCCTCTGCTGGGGAGCAAATAAGTTAAAAGCGGCGAAGAGCATCCAAACCACAGCTCGAAGCATTCGGCCCAAGAACCGCTCGAACCGGGTCAAAGCCATCGTCAATGAGCAGCAATGACACCAGTGCGCAGCTTGGTTTCAACCTGAGACAGGAATTAGTTCTTCACTGCCCTCTACATGCAGAGCGGTGTAACTGAATCCTTGCACTTACATGGAGGTTAATGTTACAATGTCATACATTATTCAGAAGTTTCAGCAAACGTCTCTAAATTCATAGTCAAGACTGATGAGGGTGTGACTGATGAGAAAGACATTCGAAATGTACATGGTGGTCCCCAGGACAGGATTGAGAACCACTGGTAATATCTACAATTCTATGATATATAATCACTTAGAAATATGGCACTGTTGTATTATATTTAAATATAT
>JAUMHQ010000044.1:8351834-8364523 GCA_032361165.1 Enteromius paludinosus | reverse complement strand
TTATTTATTTATACTTCTCCTGTGCTTACTCAGGTACAAAGTAAACATTTGTATGATTTTAAAGTAAAATAAATAAAGTGCCCCTCTGGTTAAACACTGGCCCCTTCTTGGCCCCCCTAGTAAAATTTGTCTAGAACCGC
The DNA here is from genome assembly GCA_032361165.1 of Enteromius paludinosus. Classification (NCBI taxonomy): domain Eukaryota; kingdom Metazoa; phylum Chordata; class Actinopteri; order Cypriniformes; family Cyprinidae; genus Enteromius; species Enteromius paludinosus. Next base: position 8,364,383 of record JAUMHQ010000044.1, on the reverse strand, counting down.
CACTGTGAAGCACAAATTATACTTTGCTGCCACCTACTGATGAATCATGGCAGGAGATTCGGTTTTTTTCATCTAAAGTCAAAACGGATGTGTGTTTGATATTTCATAATATTAAGGTGTTTAAATCAGTCATTTCAAAATAATTTCAAACTATACAAATCAGGTTAGTCTGTACGTTTTGATAATGTAACTAGTCAGTTATACCCCAACAATCATCTGATTTAGCTTAGATGATAAAAGAATAGTGACTTTGTTGGAATGAGAAGAGTTCACCAGAAGGACCAGAAGGAAGCATAGAAATAATTGTAAAACAGTGACAAAATGTATGTGATGCAATACTTCTATTTCAAATTATAGGTCAGTAGCCTGTTTTTGTACTGCTGATTCACGACGATGATTTCATCCGAAACACTGACTGCATCTTTATAAATGCACGTTGCAGTGTGACTTGAAATGTAAAGATGACATCATAGTTCAGCCACGCCAGCGCACTGGCCGCTCATTGGCTCGAATTATTGATTGATGTACAAAGCGGCCAATCAGAAGCCAAATCACGAAAGCTCATATCACAAATAAAGTCAAATGTAAAAACTTATTTTGAGGTGCATAGTGGGCGCTTTCAAAATCAGCCAAGCTACGATTTGCACGACTTGCAGCCTGTGTCGTCCGGCTATTTTTTGAAACACAAATGAAGGCCGCAGCGCAGAATCGCAATAATGCAGAATCACACCGGCACACGTTGGAGCATTTACTGCGCATGCTCGACGCGCAACGTCCAGCCTCGACAAGACCAGCCCCTATTCTTCACCAATGAACGGGCAAATTTACAAGCGGCATAAGCGGTTCACTATGGCCGTGACGGACGGTGACAGCTTGCGAACGAGATGTTGTTGACAAAACACTGAAGATCTGCTGAATGCAACGTTGGTCCCCAAACGAGGAAGTCTTTTCTTCGATCCTGCTAAAATCAGGTAACGTTGGAGTGCCATCATCATATCTTAGGGCAGCCGCATGGGCCCGACTACGTGCATGCCGTCCCCGGTTGCATGTGCATGACACTTTATTATAATATCGCATGTCTAATAGAAAATAATCACCAGCTAAGTCAGCAAAACGGTATTTGCTTTTAAAATTGATAAAGGTGAAATGCATACTGCATTTAGAGCAAGCCCTTTAGCGGTCATGTCATTTCAGCAACAATCCGCAATGGATCCTGTCTGCAGCCAGGCTTGACAGATGGTGCGGACACACCGCATTTCTTTTAGCCATTGGAATTATTTTGCTGCATTCTATGTTTATTTAAATAGGTTTTAATAAGATCTTTCTAATATATATGAAAACTGCATCTCTCCATAGCATCCATCCATCAATGCACAATTCTTACTGTCGCCATTTATTGAGCTTCAAGTGATTTTATAAACCCATGCTGCTGATGAAAGTGTAATGAGACATTAATGTTAATTAGTTTTAAACCCTATTTAACTTCTTTTTTTTTGCAGGTGTTTTGTTTGCAAAGCCTTTGGGAGTGAAGCTAACGGCTACAGCTACAGATATCGGAGGGGTCAGATCTGTTTATCAGAGATAACGGCGAAAACGCGCGACCTTTCTGGGGTGCAGGCTGATTCAAGGAGCGCGAGGGCGACCGGAAAATGAACCATGGCAACCGCATCTCTCGGGAAAGAGCTCGAGCGCACTTTTCATCATTTGCGTTCATTTGCCAATTTTGGAGAATACTTAATCGGGTAGTTTTATGTGGTTTACGACATTGTACGACCTTTCATTAGTTGTTGAGTTGTTTTTGTAAGTGACTGACAAGGGATATGGATATTTGGACTTCATTGCGTTAAAGGACCCGCTGCCTGCCTGTCCATCATAATGGATCAAGATGATAACCAAGAAACATGTGAACCCCCTCTGCATGCCCTTTACGGGCCGAACCGGATCCGGCCGTCGTCGTACCGGGCTCTGCGAAGTGCTGTGTCCAGCCTGGCACGAATTGACGATTTTTTCTGTGAAAAAATTGGTTCCGGGTTCTTCTCTGAAGTATTTAAGGTAACTTTTCCAATTTTTATATCCACACACGATAATCCACTGTTGTAGACTTATTACAGTGGTCGTGCTTTATGTGATAGATGGTTGTTTTGACCTTCTGATCAATTGCACTTCAAATGATTAGTTAAGGATGGAAGCAGCAAGAAGGAGTTTCCATGGATTTCATAACATTAGGAGCAGCTGAAAAATTCAGACCGCTAACTTAGTGAAATTTATTCACAATGACATTGGCTGTGAGATGAGGGATGAGCCTCTAAAACAATACAATCTTAAACTATAGTTTATAGTGGAAACTGATTTCAGTAAATATCACATCAATTTAATTTTGTATTTATTTAAATTTTTGAGCTTACCAATAAATGGCAATACTGTCAAAATTTAACACCGGCAACTGATACTTAAAAAGCGCTATTTCAACTTGAAAAAAATAGCTTTGTTGGTGTAAATGTTGGTTTAAATTAATGTATGTGGGTTGATTCAGTAATAGCAATGATTTTGACTTCAATAAAACCAGTTAACATGTTACCATTTTTTTCTGTTAAAATGTTTTCATTGAAGAATAGCAGTGCTGTTAAAAAATAACCTAAAACAGATTATAATATAAAAAAAATCTATAATACATATTAAGCTTTTTTTAATGATTGTCTCAATATTGTATCAAAAAAAAGAAACTGGATTAAAATATTGTTCATAAAGAAATAGTTTAAAGAATGCAAAGCAATTTGAATGTCTGGGTAGTTGAAAAAAAGAAAAAAAAGAAACGTCTAACAGTCTTGATTATCTTGTTTAGTAGGCTATATAATGCAACATGTGTCTATGTTAACAGCGATGGTGTCTGTGATTAATGATAAGACAGGTTGGTTGTACTCAACAGTATAATCAGATTACTAACCTTCCCTAATCTGTCTGCCTCTTCACAGAGGGGTATATGTGTACTTATTGGCCCATGCCTCTGTTGACTCTGCCTCAAGTGCAAGTCAGAAATATTGCTTTTCCTTTCAAAGTTTGTTTAGTGGTATTGTACTAAATTCAATACTATACATATCTAATCTCATACTTTCTAAGAAAATTGTGGTTTAGCCTAGTTGTTTTTTTAATTAATTCCTGTTTTTTTTTTTGTTTTTTTTTTTTAGAGAAGTCATTAGCTGCCATATATTCTATTTATTAGCACAATTTATTAACTGTCATTCTTTATAAGTGGTTATATTCATTTCAGTACTAGAACTATAGTAAAGTAAGCATACGTTTTAAACTATTATTTACTAACTAAAGAGATCTAATTTCTAATGCATGGATTCTATTGGTATCTATGAATAAAGAAAAACAGCTGTTATGGTACATTTTTAAATGTTTCTAATTTTTCTGTACAGTAGACAACTACATAATTTAGCTGAAAGCTGTGCATATAACTTGGTTAGTGTTTGTGCCACCTCAAGAAAACTGTCATTTGTCTTTTATTTTCCTTTTTATAAGTCAACATTTATAAAAAAAAAAAAAAAAAAAAGTGTAATAAAAGTATGATGTCTAAATGACAAATGACTCTGTAAGGGCCAGAATGAAATATGAATGTATTACCAGCATGCAGGTTACAAATGGTTATAAATCTAAGTCAGTCTGATATGTGATTTGTAGATATGGGATGATGTATGTTGTTGTGTTTGTTGATGGTAGTGGGAGAAGCCCATGTTTTTTTATGTGACGTTGTTGTGATGATGTCCTGGATTCCCGCTGGTTAGGTGGGATGATGGGAAATCCAGAAAGCCTATTAGTGCCCTAATGGCTATTAATACTTGGCATACTCTACTGGATCTCTGTCAAACTCTCTAACTCATACACACAAAGCCATAATTAATACAAACTGAAATACTCTAATGCAACTATTGCATTATTGTACAGATCCTAAAAGCTGATCCAGCTTCTCAGTCCTCCACTAGATTCTCTATCCTCAACTCCTAATGACAAATCGGTCTAATGCATACTGCAGAGTAATTCTGCCTAGTAGAGCCAGAAAAAAGCTTTAGATACAGCTCTTGTGCAGATGTACATAGATTTTATCCTGAATAAGAGAGGATAATTTTACACAACTGAATGGCCTGAGCCATAAAGCTTGTACTCTGCTGTGCTGACCAGCTGTGCTTTAGACACTCATCGTGTACAATGCAAATATTTTTAAGTGATACCATTAAAGAATGTATGTCCTAAACATCATTTTGGTCTTGGCGGAATAGTTCTGCTACACTACTGCTACACTGAGATTGCTACTGCAAATACATCTACAGACATGCTGCTATGAGCATGATATACTGCTGCTGCGCACATACATGAAATACCCCCATATATAACATACACAAAATCATCCTTTAGCAAATGTATACAGGTGTGCAGCTGGGAAGCACTAGCCAAGATTTTAAGGCTGAGCAGCAAGCTCAAGTGTTTGACCCAAAATATTGATTATAAATGGTCAGAGATGCCAAAACCTTTTATTACAATGGGGCAACAATCAAACGATTGAGGGCTGGAGGCTAAAGTCTATGGTTAAAGCTCTTAGCAGGCAAAATGTGCGAACGCATTTCCTGAGGAAATGACTGCGGAACCCATGGCGGTGAAATTATTCTTCTGGTTGAGTATCAGCTGTAGCATGGTGAGCCAAATAAAAAGGGCAAATGGTCATGGGCTTGATTCGGCATCATTACATGTATCATATTCTTTTCAGTTGTGTCACTGAATAAGTGTGTTTGTCTGTGTATTGTGCAGGTGCAGCACAGGATCACAGGGCAGGTGATGGCTCTGAAGATGAACACACTGGCCAGTAACAAAGCCAACATGCTGAGAGAGGTGCAACTCATGAACCGCCTTTGCCACCCCAACATCCTCAGGTGTGAGATTTAGCCTGGTTCCTTTTTGTGTATAAAACAGGGAATACTCTTCTCTGTATTCATTGAAGGATATAAAATACTACAGTGCAATGCCATAAATAATATTTTTTTGAGTTGTGTTTGTAGGGTCTGACTTAAATGTGATAAAAAGTTAATCCCAAGTTGAAGGTGCATATTCACAAATACAAAATAAGGAATACAAAATAAATAAATAGTTGTTCTTATCTTCATTAGGTTTTTGGGGGTGTGTGTTCATGAAGGACAGCTTCATGCTCTTACAGAGGTAAGACATTGCATGGAAATTCAGATTTCAGGAGTAAAATGACTGTCTGGTTTATATAATAATATTTTTATTGCCATTATGTTTACAGTATATAAATGGGGGCAACCTGGAGCAGCTGCTAGACAGTGATATATATCTGTCATGGAGCGTGAGAATAGGTCTGTCTCTGGACATTGCAAGAGGGCTGCAGTATCTACACAGCAAGGGTATTTTCCACCGAGATCTCACATCAAAGGTACATACACTGTGACAGTTATATATGGTTTATTGTCCCAGCTCTATGCCTAGTCACTTTGTGATTGCTGCACACTGGAATTATGGGACAAAAAGAGCGTTGTGGTGATGTTGTATTTCAATGATGATTTATTAAAGCAAAGGGTGCTATGATCTGGGGTTGTTGCAGTTGGCCAGGTCTAGGTTCAGCAATGTTATGTGCCCAAAGAATGAGGTCAGCTGACAACCTGAATATACTGAAAGACCAGGTTATTCCATCATGGGATATTTTTCTTCCCTAATGGCACGGGCCTAAGTGCCATATTGTCTAAGATGACAATGCCAGGAGACATCATGGATTGGCCACTAGAGAGTCCAGACCTTAACCCCATTGAGAAACTGTGATGTGAGATCAGACTTTGCGCAGTGGTCAAATGATGAATTGATGAATTTTGAAGTCTAAATCAATCCCCTGAAGTAAAAAGTGAACAAACAACACCCTGGTTGCATGATTTTAACGTCACCAACATTAAGCTTCTGATAACTATTTAAATCTTTATTTAAAAAAAACCTTTACCTGAAAGTTTGAGTTGGAATTGTTTGGAAGATTGTGATTATAAAACCAATGAGGCTGTAAAAGTAAAGTAGTGAGTAGACTAGCGTTTACTTGGTCGACGTGATGAGGTTAAATTTTCTCAACAACCAATGTAGTTCCATTTTTCCACTTGTTAGCAAGATAAGCTTAAGCTTTAAAATACACATATGTGAGTTACTGATGTATTTTGTCATAGAATAAAATGTAATCAATTTAATCAAAAACACATTTAAAAAACCCATTGACTTAAGGATGATGGATACAGAAGTGCTAACATGTTAAACTCGTTTAGCCTACAACAACACTGCATCACTGCAGCATTCTATGATTAATGCTATAAGGTTAAGAACATTGAAATACTCTAACCTTGTATCCTATGAAATACCCTGACTGTACTACTGTATTATACAGAACTGTCTGGTCCGTTGTGACAATGGTGCTTTTACTGCTGTGGTTGGGGACTTTGGACTGGCAGAGAAAATCCCTGATTACAGGTCAGTGCGTCATTACTTTTTACACACAAATAATACAATACAAATGATAATATGATGATGACATTTTAAGCCTAACCCTAACTAAAAGTATCATGGCTATCCAAGAACATAGGCCATCTAAACATAGGCCAAATATTGATAGAATTAACACATGCTTTGTCTTGCTTGTCTACAGTGATGCTGTTGATAAGCAGCCTTTGGCTGTTGTGGGCTCCCCCTACTGGATGGCTCCAGAAATGTTAAGAGGAGAGCTATACAATGAGAAGGTATTTCATCTTTGCAACCTAACAAGTCAACATCCAACTTTATTTGTGTTATCGTGTAACTTTATTCATCTCACTTTCATACCATAGGTGGATGTTTTTGCATATGGAATAATCCTTTGTGAGATTATTGCACGAATTGAGGCTGACCCAGATATCCTCCCACGAACAGAGGTACAACTGCACACCACAACATGAAGCACAGTATCAAGCTTTGTGTAACTGGTTTACCAGACATAGATCAAGCTTGTAAAAAAATCATGTTAAAATTACTTTAATAGCTTATAATTAATAGCTAAATTTGTACATAGAACAGGCCTGTTCATAATTTATATTCTTAGGTAATGATAACTGAAATGATGATAATCTGCAATTTTATTTAAAGTCAAAGTATTGTTCATACTAAAATGTAATCAAATAATTGCACATTAATTTTATTGCTTTTTTTTTGTTGTTTTTATTTTTTTATGACGTGTGTGTATATGCCTAACAATATGGAGTATCCAGATCCAATCGAAAAATTCACTGATGTTAAATGTTTCATGACCACTGCAGTTAAGACTTTAATATCAATGTCTACTTTTAAGAGCATTGTCTCCCTCTGCTGGTGAAGCAGCATTATGAAGTATATTTCCATAAAAAAATTTTTTTTAAAGCAACACAGTGTTGATTATTGTAAAGCTCAAGATTCATCTCAAATCTGCATGCAGAGACGTCTGCTCAGAGCGGTAAGTGTGTAATTTCATGTGTTTTAGGATTTTGGACTGGATGTGGACGCCTTTGAGCAAATGGTTGGAGACTGTCCACCTTCATTCCTTCGCCTGGCTGTCGATTGCTGCAATGTAAGCCACATACGTACACTTAGAAACTCTGTAACACAGAGTACAAGACTGTGTGAAACTGTACATGTCATGCTCTCAGTTGTTTTTTAATTTGTTATTATCTTTCTGTGGTAGATGAGTGCAGACAGTCGTCCTGCCTATTCTGAAATAGTAGTGACACTTGAGAGGATAGAGAGAGAGAGGAAGATGAGTGAAGCTCCAGTCATCCTAGGTAAGTATGTTACAGACAACATGGACAGCGGTAAAGCACTAAATCAGTGTAATACATTAAACAAATACTATTGAGTAAAACATAAAGAAAATTATATATACTCATGTTAAATAGTTTGGCGCCAGTAAGATTTTTTTAAAATAAAAAAATCAACAAGGATAGATTACATTTATTTATTATTACTAAAACATGACTACATCAAATAATTTCGGCTTATTTGGTGTTTTGGCTGATTTCTTTTAACTAATATTTTCACTCTATGTTTTATTAAATAAATGCAGTCTTGGTAAGCATAAAAAAATCTTACTGACCAAACTTTTGAAAGGAATCACGTTAATTGAAATATATTTGTTGCCGTTACCAGCTTATTCATTCAAAACTCAGAATTAAAGATTTAAAATATTTATCCATCACTTTTTAAGATCCCTCAGTTTTACCAGTCCTCTGACACCCAATCCTTGTTGTGGTTTCCTCAGAACCCATTACTATTGACGTCAGCCCGTACAGGAGGAGAAGCTCGCCATGCCATCCTGGTGACCAGCGCTTGTCCCGAAGTCAATCAGACGTTTTGCCCCCTTCCACTTCACTGTGTTTAGGCACACCAGCACGGGTCAACCCATTCTCTCTTCGCCAAGACCTCAACGGTGGTCGCATCAAGCTGTTCGACACCCCCAGCAAATCTGTCATCTCTCTTACCTTCACCCTTCCACCACCTCCAGACCCCTGTGCCTCCCCACCACTAAATGGGAGCCCAGGGCTCCGGGGGCCCCCTCGAAGGTGTCGCTCCCTGCCATGCACACCCGAGCTGTGGCGACAGCTACCCTTCCGGGACCAAGAGGGCCGAGGAGAGGAGGAGAGGACAGAAGAGCTGAGAGATGAAATGAAAGAGAAAGAGGCAGAAGCACGACAAGATGCGGTGGAGGACTCAGGCCTGGTTCTGGACTTGGATATGGTGTCTTTAGAACGGGTTGAAGAGGAAGAGGAGGATGAAGAGGTGGAGAAGGAGGGACAGAGCCTTACAGAGCCCATGGACTGTAGCAGCTCGCCCGACACGGCAGAAGGAAATGTGTCAGTGAAGCGGCTTATCAGCGGTTCTTCATATTCCTCGTCCCTTCAGTCCAATGGTTGGGCTACTCCCATCTCTAATGGACCACCGTTATTACCTCCCCTTCCCCGTTTGGACAATAACAATGGACTGCTGAGGCCTGGCCGGCCGATGGCATGGGCAAGACTGAATGGTTACCGGGGCCCCGCTCCAGAGCCTTTGCCGCCCACTAACGAACAAGACGATGTGATTTCTTGTCCAGCCTGCTGTCTGGCTGGGTTCAGCTTCCCTTCTGTGTGCCTGCGTGGAGCTCCTCCCTCACGCCGTGGACCTCCACGACGACCATATAGGACCTTCAATGGAGGGGAAGCGTCAGCAGCCACAGCGAAGGGACTGCTCTGTCGGGGAGCAACAGGTCTGGCTCAATCTAAAGCAGCCTGTGAGCCAGGCCTACCCCTACCAGAGGCCCAAACCTAAAGATGGTGCAAGAAACTGCAATGCCACACAGTCAGGCCTCAAGTCTGATGTCAGGATGCTTATCAGAGGGGATGCAGGGCGGTTGAATTGAAGGGATAGTTTACCCAAAAATGAAAATTATGTCATTTGCGCACCCTGCTCCAAATCTGTTTGACTTACTTTATTCTGGCAAACACAAACAAACGTTTTTAAAAAAGCCACACTGGGTTTTTTGTCTATATGGTGAAAGTCTGTTATTTAATTGTAGATATGTTTAAAACATTTTTTAAATGTATACTTTACAGAGTAAAGAAAGTCATACATTTTGTGACATAAGGTCAGTATATAATGACACGGTTACACAGTATATAAAAAATGTATGATATAGCTTAGTGCGATTGTCAAAATTCATAGGTTGAAATATAATCACTAACAGTTTCAGATTGAGAGCAGTGAACAGTGCTGTTCTTCAGTTCTATTCTGAAACCAGCAGTGACTATATTTTAAAAGTACTTTCATTATAATAATAATTTGAAGGTAGTACTATGAAATAACTTATTACTAAAAAATTACTAAAAACTTAGTACTAAAAAAAAACTTATATTTATTAAATTGCCAATAAAAATAAATTATATTAAATGCTATTATTACAGTATATTTATTGTTTTGTTTAGTATTTTTATTTAATACTGCAAAACAGAAATTATAATAGTAATTGTTGCTTTATAGTAATTTTGAATTAGACTAAAACAATGGCAATGTGGCCTATGAAAATGTAAGTGGAAAGAGATTACTTTAAACTAGGTTTAAGTTGGTTCTAGTAAACGTTTTACATTTAAGCCCCTTAAAAGGATGACTTGCATAAAAACAAAAGTGTAGATGTACTTATTCTACATTGATTCCTACACCAAAAATATATATCTGTTTAAAAGTCACTATATATAGCAGTAAAACATCTTGTTTTTGGGTGAACTATTCCTTCAGATGAATGTATGAGACAAGCTAGAAGTGAGGAATGAAAGGCATGCTGGTTCCATAGTGCCAGTTCTTTTTTGCCGTAATTCAGAATAACTTAATACCATTACTGTATAATAATGGCTGCTTTTTATTGTGTGCTCTTTTCGGCTCCATAAATGTTTGATTGACTGAACGCCACTGTGTATAAAAAGAAAAAATACTGTGTCTGTAGTAAGGGAGACTTACATGATAATAGTGGCCTGTCAAGCATTTTAAGCGTATTATCTGATTGATTGATTTATTTATTAGATAAGCATTCCTCTGAAGGACTGGATGCTCTTCACTTTGCTGTGAGAATGAACTAGGGTGTGTGACACTGGGTACTAATGTCAGACATTTTTGTGATACATGTGTTTAGATGCAATGTATGCAGTAAATCATGGTAATTATGTAAAGTGTACTGTTTAATAGGCATTTTTTTTTAAATGAAAACGTATACATTTTGAGTTTTACACAAAATGAAGATGTGCAGGAGTGCTTGTAGAAGATAGCGGTTTACATTTTTTTTATCTCCCCCTTGTGGTCTGGAGGATACACTCTTGTTAGATCACTGCTGCTGTAGATAAAAAAACAGATTCCTCTCACATGAGAGATGTCAGAGGACATTTATCGTCACTTTTGATCTAGTTCAGCTTTTTTTTGTGATGTTCAAGGTATAAAATCGTATTTAAAAAGCAAAAGAGCATCTTGCACAAAGTGTTTTCCTGATGCCAATAACATTTACTCGAGACAAAATGACACACCCCACTTTTTTTTGCTTTGTGTTTAAACATGAGTGTACATTTTCAGAGGAACCTAGATTCAGTAGGTCAATACTAGTCTGGGACTGAATTCATATTGAGTCTAAACTGAATTTCTGCATTAGTTCATGCAAATTTCTGAGATTCTGAAGTCTGTTATGCTGAAGTGCTGATTAAGCCTCAGAAAAACATCCACTGAATTTCCTCATGCTTGTTTATGTACATCTGCTAATGAAATGAGCATAGGAAGTATCTGCATGCTGAGAACTGTACAAAAGAGTGATCTGTACATATGCATGACAAGAAGCTGTCTAGCACGTTTAAACTCCCCTTCAGACTGGCATCAGAGGTGAAGTGGTCTCAAGGATTTTTGTCTTCTGAATTCTGAGACATGGATGCAATAAGTGCTCTTGGTTTAAATTGAACTTATATTTTTAATAGTTTGGTATGTTTGAATGTTTCAATAGGTTCTTGAAAAGTATGCATTTTCTAATAATAATCTGTGAAGCGTAGAATTGGGCTGAAGCTGATAATGAAAAGTCGGCTTGATTATAACTAATTTTCCATGCACAGAAGAGATGAAAGCAATTTAATCATGTGTAACTGAACAGCACAGACATTCAGAACTTGCCTCCTTTGTGTCAGTGATGAAGTGATGTTATAGCGGATGGGACGTGGATGGATTTGTAAGGTCCATGTGTCATGTTACTGTGTAAAGATTTGTTTCTTTCTAAGAGAGAACCTCTTTCTCTCTGAAAGCAAAGCACTTATCACTATGATTACTTTTATTAGTTTTGGGAAACAGCAGCTTTAAAATATGTCAGTGAATTGTTATTTATGAAAATGTCATAAATTAAAAAAAAGACTGAATGTAGCTACGCTGTCATTATTTTATTTTATGATTCCATTCACACTCTCTTGATACTCTCCTCTCCTTCTCTCCAGCAAAATTCAGAACAGATGGGAACAAGATTGATAGTAAGTTGTTTTTTTGTTTTTTTTTACACTAAAAATGTTTAATATGTAAAAATGGAGCATACTGAGCATGAAAATAATTAGGCTGATACATTTTTAAATGTAACAAAACAGACCAGAACCACATTTCCAGATATCTAGAATAAGTTGTCTGGAAAACCAAATAATTATTTGGTGCCTAATTTTCATTTAGTTTGATGAATATATAAATACAAAGGAAAACATTCAAAGAAAAAGACATGTCGTCATTCATAACAAATTTGTACAGTGCTCATAAACGCAATTTAATACATATATTTGTATATAAATATTTAAAGGACATGAAATAGACTGTATAAGGTAGTCAAGGATTTTTGAGTTGAAATTGTATGTTCTTTGTAGATAGAATTTTGTATGGATTTGCACCAGGGCTCAAGTTTTAGCAAAAGTTTGGAGTGAGATTTGATCTGCTATAGGGGAGGAGCCACAAAATATTTGCATAGCAGCC
>JAUMHQ010000044.1:8309526-8323284 GCA_032361165.1 Enteromius paludinosus | reverse complement strand
CACCTACATCTTGGATGCCCTGGGGGTAAGCAAATAAACATCTAATTTTCATTTTTGGGTGAACTATCCCTTTAACGCACAAAAAACACATTGTGTAATATTTAAATAACATGCAAGTTTATCATGCAAGTCATTTTGTGGATCTATAAAGAAAAGTGACAACATTTCAAGCATTTCAAAATTCATTTCCTCTGTAGGTGTGAAATCTGTGGTTTCACTTGCCGTCAGAAGGCCTCCCTCAACTGGCACATGAAGAAGCATGATGCAGATGCCACGTACCAGTTCTCCTGCAGCATCTGCGGCAAGAAGTTTGAAAAGAAGGACAGTGTGGTGGCTCACAAAGCCAAGAGCCACCCCGAGGTGCTCATTGCCGAGGCCCTGGCTGCCAACGCCGGAGCCCTCATCACCACTCCCACCGGAGTCACCTCGATGCTGGAGACCTCCACGGGCTCCTTGCAGACAGAGCAGGTGGTCCCTGAAGCCCAGGGGAGCTCTGCCATGCCAGCAGGTCAGGTGGGTCCAGTGATGGTTGTGGATCAGGATCACCCGCTACACACCATGCAGGTACCGGTGACCTTGTCCTTGTCCTCGACGGAGGAAAACAGCACTCCTTCACAGCAGACCACCGCTCACTCTCTGCAGATGCCACTACAGTTCATCTCGACACAGCAGCAGCACCAAATCCAGCAGCTACCTGTTCAGCCCTCCACGACCAGCGTCTCCCAGCAGGCCGCTCTGGTCCAGCAGTTGCCCGTTCAGCCATACAGCCCTCAGTCCCAGATCGTCCACATGGCCTTCAGAGCTCTTCCTCAGCAGCAGCTCCCACTGGTTTCTGTCGCGCAGCAGCTGCCTCTTCAAAGCACCCAGCCACATCAAAACCAGACCCTCTCGAGGCCCCCAAGCCACAACCCAACTCCCCTTCTCTCCCAAACCCTGCCCGAGGTGTCCGCCAACTCCCAGGGCGTTTTGGGATTCGTGGGCGATCCTGCCTCCTCCTTATCTACATCTCCCCAGTCTTCCACTACTCCTTCAGAGACAAGACAGGTGGTCTGGGAGGGAGACGGGACTAATGAGAATGGAAGTGGGGGTGGGGTTTGGGAGGCAGGTGGAGAGGGGGAGGAGCCAAACATGACGGACAGTTCAGATGGTCAAATACAGCGCGTTCTGCTGTAGTGAAGGATGGATGTTGAAGGTATAACATAGAAGTTAGTGAGATGACTGTTATTTGTCGCGCTCCTACACGCCCTGAAGTTAAATATATAGAGTCATAAATATATTGTATGTAATCGCATTAACTTTTGGTAGCTTTGTAGAAAGGTCTGTACCAGGGAGACTGTGTTTTGAGTTATTGTCATTGTTCATTTTGTATATAAACAGTTATAGTCCCCTCCAACAACCATCTGTTTTGTGTGTGTGTGTGTGTGTGTGTGTGTGTAAGTAAGCAAACCTCTGCCATCATGTGGCTTGAATAGGTACTGTAGAAATTAGGGATGCACCCATATTACAGATAAGCTGATAATAATTTTCATGTTATGGACAATATTAAAATGCCATCCTATTTTGTTTAAATAAATGTAAAATAAAACACTAAAAACAAATCAGCTGTTTTAAATGTTACAAACAAATGTATGCATCACTAAAAATATATTAAATTTTATTTTTATTTTTTTTTACTTTGAGCATTTGATGATGGCTGAAGCAATATAACTGCAAAAAATTTAATAATGATTGATATACATAACTGTTCAAAAGTTTGGTGAGGTCTTCTTGAAGGATTTGTTTTCCTAAATTGCAGTTAACCCTAAAATGACTAAGCACTGGTACAATTCAAACTATTTCCTATTTTTATACATTTTAAAACCGATTCCTGAGATGGCAAAGCTGTTTTCAGCAGCTGTTACTCTTCAGGGTAACCGTATGCTTTAGAAATAATTCTAATATGCGGATTTGGTCCCCAAGAAACATTTATTATCATAAACCGGGACACTTTTTTTTTCATGACTCTTTGATGAATACTAAGTTAAAAATAACAGTATTTATGTGAAATATACTTTCATTTTGTTACATTATTTAGAAATGTATTAATTTAATGCATCCTTAATAAATGTACTAATTTCTTTCAAACAAATCTAACTGCCTCCAAACATTTGAAAATTTGTGTATATCAAATTTCAACTTCTAGCTATCAATTTTATAAAAGGAAATCTCTAATATCACCAGTAACCGGTACAGCCCTAGTTGAAATAAACACAACAGCAAAAAAGGGACACTTGCATTGGAAAATACATTGACCATATATATCATCAAAAACACAATATGTATGCATACTTACATTTATTGTTGCAAAACCTTAGAATTAGACCTATGCAGGACTAAAAGGGCTTTTGGAAGCCAAATAAGATCTAGATAAATGCCATTTTAATATTGACATCTATTCCTATACATCTTCACAAGACTCTCTCTGCTAGTATTGACTACAAAACCAAAACCTCTGGAGAAAAACACATTTTACTGACTAAATAAATCAGTAGTATTTTAATTCAATAAATATAACGCAGCATTGTGGGTGTTTTCACATAAAAGTAAGTTTCATGTGAGAAGTTCTGAATTGTTATGGTTGTGAGAGTCTGGCGTACTGCTTGAGTGCACGTTTTGGTGGAATGAGAGAATCATTCACCCCCACTCTTCTCTTCTTTCGCTGTTCATTGTCTTTCTCTCCTTCCGTCTCTGCGTCTTCCTCACAAGAAGCCAGCGGACCATCATCGTGTGAAACTGTAACGTTGTCTTTTGGTCCGGTGTCGGAGGTCACCGCGCGGTTACTCTGCAGATCGCTGTCATGTGCGAACTTGCAGCTGCTTCCGAAGCGGCAGCGGCCATCCTTCCTGTAGGCCACACAAATGCGCTTACCGTCAATCTGGGTGGGGCGAGCTTGTAAAGTAAGAGGTACATGTTTCTGTAAGACATTCAGTCTCTCCTCTGCCAGCTCTTTGAACGGATTAGCAAACACACTGCTGCCTGTAAGCGCTCCACCCGAGCCGGATCCTCCCAGAGGCGGAGGAGGGAGCTTTGGAGTGTGAGGACGGATGGAAAGGAGTGGCAAGGGTTTGGAAACGGAGCGATTGGCAGTGGGCGGCTCCTCCTGATCCTCATTCTCGGGACCAGATTCAGACTCACTGGAAAGCGACTCCGACTCCAACAGAAAATTATGGCTTTTCGCCTTCTCTGCAGTGCATTCTGTCTTCTTGAAGGACCTAAGCAGAAACAATTAAAGATGTTAATCATTCTCAGCTCATTAAAAGAATAACTGACCTCTTTTTTTTTTTTTGTCGTAATCATTTAAGTGAGCACTGCAGACAAATGCTTTCTTAGTTCATACACACACACACACCCTTAGCACCCTTGGGAAAAAGAAGAAACAGTTTCTCATGCCTTACTTTTGGTGAAATTAAAACACTTTAAAAGAATATACTTAAGTGCGAACTGAATGTAAAGTTTTGAACACCTAATTAAATAAAAACATAGTTTAAATTTATATTAAATGTAAAAAGTTGAACTTAAGAGTGCTTTTTTGATACACTAAAGTAGTAGAACTTGACATATTTATATTTATTATGAGATCCAGCAACAATGGCTATATTCAGTCTATATTCATATGTTTGCTGCGTAAATCAGACGGATTTATTAAAAATGCAAACTCATTCCCTGCCAGCAACCGGTGCTTTAAGTGCAAGAAACGAGAGGTTTCCTGCTAACGTCTGTAGACAAAGCAGCTCTGAGCTTACAAACGATGCCTTGCAGAGGATGAAATGAAAATGACTTTCTAAAGACAGTCTTCCTTCAGGAATACAGTGATATATAAACACCCACACCTCGGTGTGATTTTTAAACGATCATTACGTGCTCATGTTTTTGGAATTTTTTTTATATCGTGGCAGGTCGCCACAAACAAATAAATGTTTGGGAAACACATCCCACAGCACAATAACCTGAGACCAAATTCGTTACTGTATGTCGTGTATGTTTGTACCAGGGGCGGAGTGTCAATCGGGACAGCCGGGACTTTTCCCTGTCGGCTGACCGAAAGTTTGTAACCGTTACCGTCAATGAGAGATGTGTAGGGGATGGACTTGTTGATATTACCATATGACATAGTTACAGTACTTTGTGTACGAGAACGGTGCAAAAAAATTAGTTTCTACTCCTGTTGGGTTAGTGTGGCTATGCTTGAAAGGTCTGTCAGTGATGAACGGTGTTGGGTCCAAGACTGCTTGCAAAGAATTCAAGTATAAATTTTGCAGATATTAACACCCTGCAGTCAAGCAAGCAGTGAAAAGTTTCAGTGAACAGCTTAGCTCCTGTTCACCCACATCTTAACGAACAACGGCTAGTTGTTACAATATTAAAGGGGGATGGGCCGCTGCGGTCAGAATTTTCCCGGTGAATTTTAGTGCCCCACTCCGCCCCTGATTTGTACTGACACATTTGCAATGATTTAGTTTAAAATGTATTCGCTTTAAATGTACGATCAAATAACACAGTGCAGCTAAAATTAGAATTAAGCATGCACACGTGCTGCAAAGCGCAACAAATGAAACAAAACAATTTAAAATGTAAGTTAAAGTAAAACGTTCGATTAGACATTATTACAGAGCACGCTTTTTTTAAAGGGTGTTAAGAAACACACATGAAAGTGTGTCATGAAAGTGTACTCTAAGTAACTTTTTAATTTTATTTATATTAATTTATCTGCAAATGATACGTTTAAACCACAAAACAAGTCATATAGTACATTCATTTCTTTACCACAACCTGAAAACTATATATACATATATATATAAATAATTTGAGCGAATAATTTGAATGAGTGATACCTATATAATTTTGTACCCTGAAGAATTCACGTTTAAGTTCAGGTTTTTAATCATACAACAGCGAGTAAACGATGATTTTTTTATTTCTATTTATATTGAATGAGCTATCCTTATAAGATTATAGATTACGTCCGAGGAAGCTTCTCTTCAAGCTTGGCGTTCTCAAATTAAAAACTCCTGTAATGATTGAAAACGGATATTTGTGAATAATGTATTTGTTTATTTAATTTTGAATGACCTACTCCTTCGAGTTGTCTTCTCCTTTCTCTTCATCCTCTGACTCGGATGAAACCCCGTATCCCACGAGCGAATTCATATCGACTTATATACAAGTTATTGACAAATGTGATCCAGATTTTAAGAAAACCTCGTCAGTGTGCTTGGATATCAGAGATTAAATTCTTACTGAATCGTTTGTTTATCCGGAAGTCAGGTTTTCTTCTTGGTTCCCAAACAGACTTTCGTGGAAATAAAAAGTAAATGATGTGCCACCGTGAGGCGCGGAATGGTATTGCGACAGTGATATCAACACGAGAGTTTAAATATTAAACAGTGGATAAAAATCGTTTTTGTTCATTAAAATTATAATTAAAAATTATATTTAAATGTAAGATTAAATACTTAAACCTAAAATGCTAAAATAAAAATACCGAAAATGACAACTAAATGTGAAATAAAAACAAAAAATACATTAAATATACATTATTTATATATATATTTTTTTTATTTATTTTTTTTTACATATAAAAGC
The DNA here is from genome assembly GCA_032361165.1 of Enteromius paludinosus. Taxonomy (NCBI): domain Eukaryota; kingdom Metazoa; phylum Chordata; class Actinopteri; order Cypriniformes; family Cyprinidae; genus Enteromius; species Enteromius paludinosus. Next base: position 8,317,662 of record JAUMHQ010000044.1, on the reverse strand, counting down.
ACACAACAAAATTACTAAAACATATTCTAAAATTAATTTAAAATGTAAAGTCAACTTTAATTACAATTAATAAAAACATCTTATATATTTAAAGTATTAATAGCAATACATATTGCAATAGATACTACACAAATAATGCTACTTGTTTTTTAAAACAAGCTTAATACTGCAAGAGACATGCATTTACAGTGGGCTGTTGATGGGAAATGACCCCATGGAACAACTTTGTTAACAAGTGTTGCAGTGAATGGTGATTCGGCACTGGAGTTTATTTTTAATGTTTAGGATGTATTTTACAGCCGTTATCAGTAGCGGAAGGAATATTGCAACAGTCTGCAAACAGTCATGTTCTGATCTATCACTTTTCCACAGCTGCGGCATCTATATTGTGTATATCCTTTCCACGTAAAACCACAAAATCCAAAGAAATTTTTAAAATCCACTGACAATAAGACACAGCTAAATCAAATTTATCACACGTAGGCCTAGGTAGCGATTAAGTGAGTTTGTGTGTAATATGTGATGGCCTACAAGTGATAGCATAGGGCCAATATTTGAACACATTGAGCAGAGCATTACAACACTCTACTGCTGATTTCCAGACCAATGATGCATCTTAGACTATTATTCATCAAGATAACATGACATTATTATTTGTGTATAACCTAATTACAGGAATAATTAATATAAAGCAAGCCTAACAACTTGTAAAAGGAGGGTTACCTAAAGAACTCGGTTTAAAAGTAAATTGGATTTCCACAATGCAATTCATGTACTAAAGTTAAAATGTTCGTGTTTTCTATATTGTTGCACTCTGATAGGGAAATGTTGGTTTAACAACATCACTTTTGACACTTCACACAATTTTTTTCCTAAGCATTTTCACTTCTGGAAGACAAATATGGGTCTAGTATATCAAAAGTTTGAGATACAGTAAATGTCTCTAATAAGTGTGCGAGTAACAGGTTACAACCCTTTCCGGCCTCCCTATTGTAAAAAGGGAAGGTGTGGGCAGTGATAAGCTCAGAAAAATAGAAAAGTAGAATACCACCCTTCCTTGATATTTGATGTAGACATCAATTCCTTATGTGAATCAATTCCCAACCACAGAATTTGGCTGAAAGCACAGCAGATTTTTGCAGATTTCAAATGGCCTGTCACAAACTGAACTTACACATTTTGGCTAATGATGTTTTCTGCAGCTTATTAACGGCTTTTTTTTTTCTGTATTCAAATCTAAAGTCATTAATAATTTTGTGACATGCATTAAATAAATTAATCAACTTGCCACAACATGCATAAAACAAGTCATTTGTTTCCTTTAATCAGAAATTTGATCAGAAATCATCCTAAAAAAAATCATCCCAATCATTCTAGATTTATGGTTCCTCATATGATTTTGTTTAATTTGGAAATGTAATATATAACATATATCAAGAGTAATATTGGCATACACCTATTAAACCATATACAATTTTCACATAATCTCTGGGTAGATAAAAATATATTTGATTTTTATGTATTGTATGTAGCAATATGTGTGCGTGTGCATATGCTAACAAAGATTAATCGTGATTAATTGCATCCAAAATTAACGTTTTTGTTTACATATTTGTGTGCCGTGTATTTTTATTATGTATATAAATACACATACGCAGTATATATTTTGAAAATACCATTGAACATTTTAAATGTATTTTGGTGTGGATATATATGCACACAATATATATATAGCCTACACATTTATTAGGCTACTCATACCTATTTGTATGGGCTAGATATAAGCCTATATGTTCATATCTAGGATGTAGTTTCACAGATCTAGTTTTAATTGGTGTCATTTATGTTTTTACTTCATATACCAATATATTTCAAACTTGTAGTCTACTGCTTCTGCTCCAAACAACATCTTAAAATGAAAAGATGCAATTTATCCTACGCTGGTTAGAGATCCTAATATGTAAATGCTCAAAATTCACATTTCAGGTAGGCTATGACAGTGGCTTTCAATCCTATTCCACTGCTCTGCACATTTAGTCTCACTTATATGACATGCTCATTTGAGTTCATGGCGCTCTTTCTTAATGAGCTGATGATCTGAATCAGGTGTTTAAATTCGGGAGAAATGCAGAGCTGTGTGTCCCGCGGATCAATTTTGAAAACTTCTGCTATGATGTGCAACTTAAACGACGACCTTATTTTACTCATAAAACCGCCATTCTAAAAACCCATAGGAAATTCTACTTAAAAAAAACTTAATTTCCTTCCAGGCTTTGAAAGCAAACGACTCTACTGGGTGTTTTTTTCTTTTTATTTCTTTATATTTTCCAGTTTGCATTGAAGCGGAGGAGAACTCTGAGCCAATGGAATTTCGCCTTGACTTTCCCAGCCCCTTAAACACACCACGTTCCCAAAAAAAGAGGCGGAGTCACGGCTAATTCAGAACTACATGAAACGAGAGAACCGCGTTTTGGAAGTCGTGTGCTGGAAGTCATGAGAGGCAGTTTGTCGAAAGTAAAATAACCGAGAATAACTTACTGAGAAACAACGACTGGATCATCACCATTCAACATCCATACAGCCTACGGTAGTAGAGGGGAGGGGGATTTATACATACGCAAGAATATAGGCTGTTTTATTCTCGCTGTCGGTTCAAACGCTATTTCTCAAATAGTAGGTGTTTTGGAGTATAAATGGCTGGCAGAAGTGCAAACGGTCGTCATGGGTTGCGGGGCCACGCAGGGAGAGCCGCAGCATTAGCCCGGCTGGTTCACAAGGAGTGCATCCAACTCCTGGAGTTATACGTAAGTCTCAAAATAGAGCTTATTTATACAGAACTAATCTAATTATTATACTTAACCGTTAAGCTTTTCCTAATTATGGCCTGCATGGTGTGCGACGCAAACTGAAGTCATTGGCATCATGACATTTAGTTGAAGGAATGTCTGGGGGAAGCAGCATATTAATTGTGTTAGAAGTGACAGTGTTGTCTGCGCGACTGCTGGGAGACTTGTCGGTGCGCGCAGCGAATGGAAAGAGCTGCTGGGTTATAGAGCGTGATTGTTCCAGCAGAAAAAAAATAAAAAAATTTGGATACCTGCCACATTGTTCAGGTCCACCACCTTCTCTCTTGTTTTCCTGGAACGATTAAACAATTTGAGTTTCGTCTTGTTTCGGTGAAGAAGTATAGCCCGGCATTTGGGAGCGGTTTGGAATGTAGGGAGTCTTTGAAGTTTAGAAATAGGTGAGCAACATTTGATTCCTATTTAGTCTGAGTACAGCACGAGCTGATCAGCTAAAAGTATCAGTGGGCGCTACATTATTAATTAGTGACTTTATAAAATGCCAGCAACCTGCTTCTGAGAGCATCAGGGTAAATTTAAGAGAAAATCTCTGGCTGAAGGTGAGAGCAAATATAAAGGCTAAAGTATTTACTAGGAATTTATTAAAAATAAAAATGTATATCATTTAAAAAGAATATACAACCTTTTGGGAGTTTTAAATAGATTGCTTAAACTATAAATTCTTTAACCCCCATCCTCCCACCCCCCTCCTAACAGTGTGTTTATTTTGTTGAGTGTTTATTGCTTGTTGTATGTCTAGCCTAGCCTAACCCAGTCATCTCAATTACAAAAAGTTTCCTTGTTTACCCAAGTTCGCCCCTCTGGCATCTACTACTTAATACTGTGCAATAATGCTATTCTGTATGCCCCTGTTAAATTAGCCCGTTATTAATTGCATACAATGTTCTGGTGACCTTTGGAAATTGTGTGTTGGCTGCACGAGCTGATACGAGTTAGTTTGGCTCTATCTTTTATTGTTTTTTCTAATTATTCGGTGTCCTATGTTCACCACATGTTTGTTTATTCATTTCATCATCTGGTATTTTTTGCTCATAACATTCAACGTTTCTTGTAACCTCTGCTTGTTCTCTTTGTCTCACGGGTTTAGAGAAACAGTGAATCACTGCCGTCCTCGCCGGTCGACGGAGGCTATTTAGTGTCCATTCCTCCACTGGTTCCTCAGCTGTCAGATGCAGAAAAAATATCTATCTTGCATGCTGCGCTCAAGGAGTGTCTGCGACTCCTGGAAGATGTCATTACCCGGGTGGACGCAGAATTTTCCGATGAAGACAGCGAGTACAAGAGAAAACAGAAAACTGTGAGGGATCGCCTGGGGCACCTGTTGGCAAGCACAGAGCAGCTGCTAGTGGATGGCCAAAAATTTGAAGCTAAAGTTAAAGAGGTGCAGAATTGCCATTTAAATATATATATATATATATATATATATATATATATAAATAATTTCTCATAAATTTAAATCTGTTCTGATAAACACAACTGAAATTTCTCTGTGCTTGTGTGAAAGGAGCTGGATGGTCAAGCGACCAGTGGGACTTTTGGTCTGAAGATGTGGATTGTACGAGTGCTGCAGGACCTCGTGCACTGGACTGGCGAAACATCTGACACCCTCCACTCAATGCCAACAGAGATGGAGAAAGCACCAAAGACAAGGTCCCGAAGGACAAGAAGAGGCGCCGAGAAAATAAGGAAGTGAGACTGGATATGTGGTGAAAAAAAGAGCATGAAAGGGTGGAGAGGAAGAGGTCAGTATGATAAGAATGAAGAGAAGGAATTCATTACAGCATGGAGAATGTAGTGTCAGAGGATCTGGATGCAGTCTCTGGAATCCAGCATTCCAGCACGGGGAAAGCAGGAGGGGAGGGTTTGGAAAAGATATTATTTTATCAAAGTTATTTTAAAATATTTCTTGCATTACATTAGATTTTAGACCGTAGCAATGAATGTAAATGTGCTGTATGGTTTTAATACCTTTTGTGATTGAGTCATAGCAGACACTGCAGACCTTTTTTTTTTTTTTCTTTTTTTTTAATTGACTATGATGACCAAAATGAGTTAATATATTGTACTTTAGTTTGCATATCAAAATTACTGTATGCATTTATTTGTATCTACAAGGGATAGTTTCTGTCATCATTGACACAGTCATTCTAAATCTGTATTGTTAAACCTGCAAAAAAAATGTTGGTAGCACTTTACAATAAGATTTCATTTGTTATCACTAGTTAACTGAACTTCCAGTTATTAAGCCAATCTTGATTTCAACATATAATAAAAAAAGGTGAATCTGTTATCATTACTTAATACGCTGTTAACTAACATGAACAATAAACAATTGTTATTTTTATGACCGTATTAATAAGATATAATAATATTACAAGTTAAGAATTGCTTTAAAACATATTGCTCATTGTTAGCTTACATGAGTTTCTGCATTAACTAATATTAACAAATAAGACTTTACTGTAAATTTTTACCAAAACATCTCTCTTTCTTTTCTTGTTCTTTCTCTTCTTCTACTTCTTTGAAATATCTTCTTCTATATACAGATTTGGAAGGACATGAGTAAATGCGAGTGTATAAATGATGTATTTTTTTGGTGGTCTATCCTTGGAAATTTCTCATCAAAATTATCGTCTACTGTTTCAAATATCTGAAACACTCTACTCCACAAATAATGATGGATAACTTTAGAAGACTACTTCTTCAAAATCACATTATTATTCAAATGCTTGTGATTCTGTTACATATGCAGTGAGCAGTTATTAAGTGTACCATCTGTTGATGCTTGTTTGGATTAATTCTCCCATCCACACTCATGAAGCACTCATGCCCTCTACTGGCTACATAAAGTTTTGCTTTTTATTCCAGGTCAACTTGTTAGTTGAGACTCTTGAGAGAAAAGGGTCCAGACAAGGCCTTTTTTCCCATGTTGATTGAAGTCATTGTGCCTTTGCACTGATTTTAGCATTTTCAGTATCTACTCAAAATCTATATCTTAGCAAGTCTTTGATTTATGTGACGTACTGTATGGAGGAACTCTGGTGGAAGAGCATTAATGATTTAGCACCTGGTTACTGTATAAAGAGACTGGAATTGGTGAAGAAAGAAAAAACACTACCATATAATAATTTATTATGAATATATGCATTTTAAACTTGCACTGCAATAAATGGCAATACCTGAGCTGTCATTCAAACAGGTTTCTGTCAATAACTTTCAGTTTGATATGGTTTTGTGTGTGTGTGTGTGTGTATACGTGTGGACAACTGTGATAAAGGAAAAGCAGGATGTGTTTTTGGAAGAGAGGGGGTGGAGTGTATGTTTGTGATGTGTGTGTGTGTGTGTGTGTGTGTCTGTGTGTGTGTTGGAAGAGAGGCAGGATGCCTGTGAAAGGGGGAGGGGTGTGTATGTGTGTGTTATTGTATGTGTGTATTTGTCTGAGTGTATGCATGTGCAAGTGAGTTACAGAGTGAGAGAGAATAGAGAGAATGTGTATGTGATGTGTGTGCGTGAGGCAGGATGTGTGTGTGTGAGAGAGAGAAGGGAAGGGGGAGGGGTGTGTAACAGAGAGCGAGTGTGTGTGTGTGTGTGTGAAGTGAGAAAGGGGGAATGTGTGTGTGCGCTTGCGTAGGAGGAAGAATCTGTGTGAGAGTCGGATTGTCTGTGTGTGTGTGTGTTTATGTGGTTTATGAGGACACAAATTTGTATAATGACATGGGTATGACATAGGAATTACAATATGAAGGTGATTTATGAGGACATTTTCAGTTTCCCCGTAATTCAAAAGGCATATGAAACATACAAAATGGTGTTTTTTTGAAAATCTTAAAATGCCTGTAGTTTCCTGTAAGGGGTAGGTTTAGGTGTTGGGTCAGTGTAGGGCGATACCACATACAGTCTGTACAACATAAACACCATTACGCCTATGGAGAGTCCCCATAAATCACAAAAAACAACATGTGTGTGTGAACACATGCCTTTGTGAGATCTACAGTGTGTGTGTGTGTGTGTATATGTGCTTGATATATACTCAAATAATGACATAGGTATTACAATATAAAATGGTTTATGAGGACACATCATGTGACCTTGTTTACCAAATGGCTTTAAAAATGTACTAAACCATTTTTTTAAATAAAAAAAAATGCTAGGATTTTTCTGTGAGGGGCAGATTTAGGTTTATAGTAGGATAGAAAATATATGTTGTGCAGAATAAAAAACATTACATCTATGAAGACTCCCAGTAAACAACGTAAGTGTGTATGTGTGTTCCCTACGTTATGGGAACAGAATGAAGGGACAAGATAAGGATAGTAATACCAATAAATTTTTGACCTTGTGGAGACATGGTCCCCATGAAGAACAAGTTTCTAAATCATACAGAAGTTTTTTGAAAATCTAAAAATGCTGAAAGTTTTGTGGGAGAGGTGAGTTTAGAGGTAGGTTTAGGGTAAAGTATAGAAAATAATGTATGTACAATACACTAAACATTATGCCTGTGGAATGTTCCCATAAAACATAGAAACCAAACGTATGTAGGAGATTGAAGGGTGAATTATTATTTGACAATAACGTATGTATGTCTAGTGTGTAATATGATTAAAATGTCTGTGTATGTAGAAGTGTTACATCTATATGCGCATTTTAAAACATTATCCCATCATTACATGTATGTCAATGTATGTTAGAGTGTGCATACTAGCCTGAGATTATGCACACTTGTAGGCTGCCTGTCTGTCTGTGTTTGTGTGTGTGTGTGTGTGTGTGAGAGAGAGAGAGAGATAGTCTGTGATGGTGCACGCTCCTGTGTGTGTGTGAGAGAGAGAGAGAGTGAGTGAGTGAGTGAGAGAGTCTGTGAGGGTGTGCGCTCCTGTGTGTGTGTGTGTGTGTGTGTGTGAGAGAGAGAGAGAGAGAGAGAGAGAGAGGGAGAGTGTGATGGTGTGCGCTCCTGTGTGTGTGTGTGAGAGAGAGAGAGAGGGAGTGAGTGAGTGAGCGAGTTTATGTGGGTGTGCGTTCCTGTGTGTGTGTGTGTGTGTGTGTGTGTGTGTGTGAGAGAGAGAGAGGGAGGGAGTGAGTGAGTGAGTCTGTGAGGGTGTGCGCTCCGGTGTGAGTGTGTGTGTGAGAGAGATAGAGAGGGAGTGAGTGAGAGAGCGAGTTTATGTGGATGTGCGTTCCTGTGTGTGTGTGTGTGTGTGTGAGAGAGAGAGAGAGAGAGGGAGTGAGAGAGAGAGCGAGTCTGTGAGGGTTTGCGCTACTGTGTGTGTGTGTGTGT
>JAUMHQ010000044.1:8285240-8303710 GCA_032361165.1 Enteromius paludinosus | reverse complement strand
GTGTGTGTGTGTGTGTGTGTGTGTCTGTGTGTGTGTGTGTGTGTGTGTGTGTGTGTGTGTGTGTGTGTGTGTGTGTGAGAGAGAACATGCAGTTTGTGTAGGCGGATATGTTATATGTTTGTGGAGGAAGATTGTGTGTGTGTGATTTATTTCTGAGAATGAATAAGACAGAGAGTGTTTTTAACAAAGGCGTGTGTGTGTGTGTTGATTGCGTGAGTGTGTGCATGTCTTCAGACTGAGAGCCTGCATGTGTATGTTTACATTATTCAAACGTGTGTGAGGGAGAGAAAGAGACAGGAAAATGGTGAGTGAGTGTGTGTATGAGTATCTTCAGAGAGAGTGTATTTGCCGCAGATTTTGTGTTGGTGTTTATGTACGTGTGTGTGTTTGTCTGAGAGAGACAGAGAATATGAGACTCTGGCTTGGTTATTTGAGAGAGTGTGAGTGAGAGAGTGTGTGTGCTCTTTAGTCAGCTTGTGTGTGTGTGTGTGTGTGTGTGTGTGTGTGTGTGCATGTGAGCTTGAGATGGAGGAGGGGTGAATGTGTGTGCGTGCATGTGAGCTCAGCTGAAGAGAGGATATTTGTGTGTGAGTGTATGTGTGTGTACGAAGGTTTTTAAAGGGTAGGGTGTGTTTGCATGTGCATGAACACATACATGTGTGTAATACTGGGGGATGGTGTGTGTGTGGACGTAAAGAGAGATGTGTGTTTATGAGTTCTTGTGCACATGTGTGTCTTTCTGCTTGCACACGTGCATTTTTGATTGGACCTGTTTGTGTGTTGTTTTCAGTGGAATGGGATTTTGCGTGTGTGTACGTGAGGGAAAGAGGAAAAAAGAGAGATAAACAAGCGGAGATACACAAATGAACGAAAGGGAAACAGATTTTGGCTTGTGAAACGAGGAGGGATTAAAAGCATGTCCGTTTTTCAGCGTGTTGACTTGGAGAATGAGTTACACAAGTGTGTGTGTGTGTGTAATCAGATTTACTGACAGGCTGGACAGGAGTATGTCCACAGAAAACACTGACTGTTATTCAAAAGGATCTCAGTGCAACTTGTGGAACATGTTCTCACGGTCCACTTTGCAAAGGCATCGGTAAACCACTAAATTGCAATAAAAGGAGAAAACCATTTCATGGTTCCAAAACCCATCCTAGTTGAGGTGATTCTCAACAAGGAGGCAAGGGCCCTCTAGAGGGCCACATCAACCTTCCTTTTATTTATAAAATTATAAATAATATTTAACTAAAATGTTAAAACAATTAAGAGAATAAAGATGTACGACATTAAACTGATACTATATATTTTAAGATTATTTTTTTGTAAAGCAAAAATCAGGTACATATCAGCCTAGAATAGGAAGGCCATTGAGTATTGTCTCCTGACAAAGGGGAGAACCACTGCTCTATTGGTTAAATATCTTTCATTATGAAAAATTCAGAGGTTAGACTTCATCTTTTGTCATCCACATACCAAAGTACAAGACAAAAAAAAAAAAAAAAAACTTACGCATTTAGTTTTCTTACATTTGTAGGCATATGAATAGAAGGGAATGGAGCAGGAAGTCTTTTGGCTTTCATTTGAATTGGTTTAATAATGGTCAATAAATAGATTATACTAATACATAGTAAATTAACAGAAAGTCACGTTTCATCTGCTGACCAATCGGCACCAAGGTACTGAAGAGTACGCAACCTCATTTCTTTAAAATCAGTTTAATACTCCCAGCTACTCTGATTAAGTTCCGCAGACTTGTCTTTTTTAATCATCTGTATGACCGTTCTTTATAAAGCTGACCTGAAATGGTGGATGGAGGGATGAACACATGAATCTGCCCGCCTGCGCGCGCACAAAGACACGCGAACATATGCTCTTGGGTCCAGATGGAGGGTCGGCCAGATCAATATCCAGTCGGCAAGACTGAGTCTTATCACAGCTCAATGAATACGTCAGGCACACAGACACACACACACACACACAGGCTGAACACATCTGTAACCAAGAGACTGCACATCTCTACACTTGTCTAATTAAGCATTCACAGTTGCATCTGTGGAAAGCAGAGCTTTGGGTTTCATACACAGCTCTATTAACGACAGTTCACACACACACACACACACAGTCTCTCTTATGTGGTCAGTTACTCTCTGTTGGATTTTTAATGATTTTAGATTAGAGTTAAACTGGCTCTAGATCAGTGTTATGTTAGAATCCGTACACATAGATTCCAACGAAATGATTCTTCCTCTTGAAGGAGAGTATATGCAGTGGATTAATTAGTGGTGTTTGCTAAGATGAGCATTACATTATATTTCTTGTGTGCTCGACACACAGTTGACAGGCTTCATTTAGTTAAGGTATAGAAGATAAATTGTATAGGTAGCGCTGTTTTTAGTAACAGCTGCTTTAAGCAAGTCTTTTCTCGCCACATGTTTTTCGTTTATAAACGTAAGCAAGATTGAACAAGATTTGTGCTGTGATTTCCATTGATCCACTGATGTGTCCAGGTTATTGATTTGTCTTTGTGATTTATGTTTTGTTGCTGATTAAGTTGGTCAGGCTGTCCATTTAATGTAATGTGTTTGTGTGTGTGTGTGTGTGTGTGTTTCATAGACGTGGGTGTGGAAGGAAAAGGAAAGGAACACCAGTAAAGGTGTGTGAGAGAGTCTTTGCTACAGAGGATGAAGATGAGAGCATGTCAGAAAACAGCTACGGACCAGAGAAAGGTGAAGTGTGTTTTTTAGCCTTTTTGTTACTTTGATATGTAAGAATGAAGAAGACCAGACCGAAAGAGTTTAAAAGGGGAGGAATTGGTTTGGGAAATATCACAAGCCAGTCTAAAGTGGTGTTGACACTAATGACAAAGTGACCAGAGGAAGTTAATTTTCAATAAGAATAGGCAATTAGAGCCAATCTGAGCAACTGATAAGTGTTTATGCCTACTTCATGATTCAGAAACTACCAAAAAGAGGGCAGTAGGGTCTTTAAAATTGAGATTTCCAGTTGAATTCCATTTCTGTGCCTTTCAGAATTTTAAATGAAAGTGCTCAGAATCATAAAGAATTCTTATAGGTTTAATGCATATTAAAAATCTTTTTATCTTTAATATGTATATAATTATTTATGTAAAATCCAGAATGCTCTAATTTAGTTGGAGGTCACATGATCAGTCTTCTTAAATACTCTAATCAAGCAGGAATTCCTGCTTGCCAACGTTCATTGATTTAATCAGTGTAAGTGCGAATGTACCATATCGCATCGAAGTAAACACCATGACTTATCATTTGAGCCGATTATACATGTGTATGTTTTAGAGACCAAGTCTGCTGGGGCAACTTTTTTGAGCAATGTTTCTTTGTCACTTTTCCATTGAGAATGGGTAAAAAAATTCTATCTGTATAATTTAGATCAGTGGGGGACCCTTTGTCTTAACTCGTTGCTTGTTGATCGCATCATTACTCAACTGTGTATCATCAGCCTAAGGCCCAATCCCAATTCTATTTTCTACCCCTCGCCCCTTCCCCTTGCCCCTTGAAATAAAGGGGAAAGGGGAAGGGTTAAATAAGAAATGGGACACGACTACTACACTGTTACGTCATCAATGTTTCTTTGTCACTTTTCCATTGAGAATGGGTAAAAAAATTCTATCTGTATAATTTAGATCAGTGGGGGACCCTTTGTCTTAACTCGTTGCTTGTTGATCGCATCATTACTCAACTGTGTATCATCAGCCTAAGGCCCAATCCCAATTCTATTTTCTACCCCTCGCCCCTTCCCCTTGCCCCTTGAAATAAAGGGGAAAGGGGAAGGGTTAAATAAGAAATGGGACACGACTACTACACTGTTACGTCATCATCCATTGTCACTAGCTCCTAACGTTACGTCAGAGGACATTCGCGATATAAGCACCGTTCATTTACATGTACACATACGGCCGTAAGTGAAACAAAACAATGCGTTACCGGGTATATGACATAAAAATATATTTCCTAATATTGTGCAATCGATGCTATCCGCTAGCAAATTTTAGCGATTTTTTTGCAAACGTTTCTTTACGGAACATCACCGTAAACACAAGACAGATGGTAATATACATATAGTTAAAAATAATTTATTAATGGCAAAGATTACTTACATTTATGGTTCTGCTTGCTCGAGTGAGCTGCCATGTTGAAAATTTCTCTAAGCCCTTCGTTTGAAGTGAGGTCCTGAAAAATCTTCGTTTCGAGGACTATCTAGCCCTTCCCCTTCCCCCTACCCCTCCAACCAAACGAGAATTGAGACACCACTACCCCTACACGTGAACGAGCCAAACGATGGGGTAGGGGAAAGTGTAGGGGTAAGGGGTAGAATTGGGATTGGGCCTAAGTGTGTAAATATCTATGTGAGACCCTATTATTTGTGTTTCAGGTGATGGTCATGAGGACAAACACAGAGTGCCTGCTGCTGATGGACCGTACTATGAAACACAATCTGCTCAGCTCTGGTGTGTGTGTGGTCTGAGTAGAGATACTGCACATGTTTGTGTGTGTGTGTGTGCGTGCTAGGAGGAGATAGCAAGTAATTGTGTTTGTTGTGTGGTTAGGAGATGTTGTGTGTATATGGAGGTGGGGGATTACTGGAATGCAAGCTGTGTGTATCTGTGTGTGTGTGTTTATTGCAATGTGTTTATTATCATTTGGCCAGTGAGAGAATGTGTGTGCATGTTTGTGTGTGTTTATCATAGTGTGTTGCTCAGTTTATGGTATGTGTGTGTGTGTGTGTGTGTGTGTGTTTGCATCCGTTTATTGCTGTGTTTAGTCATAGTGCCAACAGAAATATATGTTTATATAGGTATCTATCTACATATATATATATATATATATATATCATTGATGACAAACTATTAATCACGATTAATCACATCTTTACATAATATATTTGTATGTACTGTGTATATTTATTAAGTATATAAAAATACGAACAAATGCATGTATATATTTAATGCAAATATGTTATATATTATATATATTTAGATACACTATAAAATATAAGAAAATAAATATATAAATGCATTTACATGTAAACATTTATATTTATATAAATATATACTGAACGTGTGTGTTTTAATATAAACATAATAAATAAACACACATATATATCCTGGGTTGGGATATATATGGGGTTCAGAATTGGTTAATCTATATCAGTAGGTATATGCTAGCATACATAAAGTAGCTTCAACTAACCTGTTTGTGATTCACCTCCATTTATCTAAATCCACTGCTTAATAATGCTATGGGACATTCTCATTTGCAATTTGAGAATTAATATGTTATTAATGTTAATAATGAAAGCAGAGACTTTAGCACGGGACATGCATTGATCTGCTGCTCTGTGGTTTAGAGGACAGGGTCTGCAAGATTTTTCCCAGCTGTGGTGTGGTTCTCTCTATCAGTGTTGTTTGCTGTATTGCTGTCTGATGTAGTTTTCTCTCATGCAGTGTGAGTGAGGAGGGTTCTAGCGGAGAGAGAGGGGCCGTCTCGTACCCCCCATCACCAAACTGCCGCATTCGTGAAATGCACTGTGGAAATCAAGTGCGACTGATTGTCATAGCAATCCGTGACATTGCAAAGGGGGAGGAGATCACTGTGGATTACAGTTTGACCGAGTGGGGAGAAAACTCTACGGTAAGTGTAACCATGACAATGGCTAGCACATCTCGGTGATTTAAACTCCTTTTGCGCTTACTGTTATATGCATGTTGTTTGATTTATTCATGTATATATGTAAGAGTGTTGGGGGACTTCATAGCCCACTCTTATGTCACATGATTGAAATTTTTTTGTAATGATGTTGCATCCCTCTTTCAGGGTTTCCATGGCACTGTGCCACCTAGTAGCTTTGATTGCAGCTTGGACCATGAGAGCAACATTAAGAAGGTAAATATACATTACATTTTTACTAATGCACTCACAGACACACCCAGTTACCAAGCAACAGTCATTTTCAGACATCTTTCTGAAAATTCTGTCCTGCTGAAATGATTGCTGTGCCCCTGGCCATCATTTACCATAAGCATAAGCACCACAGCTTACATTTTCTCACATTTTCATCCAGTTATTTAATACATAGTTTTTAATTAATTCCAACTTGAGTGTGCCTCCTGGAACTGAGCGACCTGTATTTTTTACTTTGTCTTTTCAGTTGGTGTCCTTTTAAAACTGATTGTTCAACCATTATTTTAAGGTTCTGTTAATAATAATAAATAGTATTAATTATAATTATTAATAATAATAACAACAAATGCAAATTGACAGTTTAATAAAGGTTAAAGTGATAGTTTACCCAAAAATGAAAATTCTGTCATTAATTACTCACCCTCATGTCATTCCAAATATGCAAGACCTTTGTTCATCTTTGGGACACAAATGAAGATTTTATTCGATTTTATTAGATCTGACCATCCACAGACCGCAATGCAGCTACCACATTTAAGGCCCAGAAAGACAGCAAGTCCGTAGTCAAAAAAAAAGTCAATTTGTCATCAGTAGTTCAACCATAATTTTATTAACCTATAAGAATACTTTTTGTGGGCAAAAAAAAGACTTTATTCAATAATTCTTCTACCTCGAGGTACCGTCTTCTGCCATTACGGTATCATGGCACAAAGGTACTTACTACCTTTCTGGCCTTGATTATGGTAGGACCCTTTGTGGAGTCAGAAAAGTCTCAGATTTCATCAAAAATATATTTATTTGCATTCCAAAGATTATATTTTAAGAAATGTCTTATGGGTTTGGAACAACATAGGGTGAGTACATTTTTGGGTCAACCACCCTTTTTTTAAAACAATAATAGCAATTAACTGACCAGAAAAATCATTGTTTTAATGCTACCTTCAGCCTCCACATTCTGGTCAAAACCCTCTTCAAAGTGAGTGTTGGTGGTGTTTAGTCATTTCCAGGTTGATACAAATAAGTTATTACATTTTTCACTTTCAGTCATTACATTTAAATAAATTAGCAATTTAAATTTGTTGCAGAAGTTTAATGAGCGCAAAGCTTGAATGCAATGCTTTCCAGAATATTCATCTTTTAACAGATCTTGTAAATGCATGTGTTTTTCCCTTAGGAAAGAGAAGAAGAGTCCGGCCCAGTTCCACTTTCTGCATCAGAATATCTCACACCTTCCTGGTCTCTCTCTCCTTCCTCCTCTCCTCTGTCTCACTCGGAGCCCAGCGATTCAGACCTCAACTCGGATGATGCCAATGGAGAGACACGCATGCGAACACTTCATCGTCGCAAGAGGCACAAAGCCCTGTCTTCTGCTGCACATGCTAAAAGAAAAGCACTTCAGCGACCCCCCAGCCATCCTCCCCCTTTTCCACACTCCCTCCCGTCCTCCAAACTGCAGCCCGCTGCTCCCTCCAGACCGGTGTTTAAGTGCCCGCCGCCTGCAGGAGTTGCTGCTAATAGTGTCAATGTGTCAGTGGGTCGTGGGCAGAGCACTATGGCCCAGAAACAACGCTGTGTTTACTGCAGCCGTCACTTCCGATCTCTCCCACGGCATCTGGAGAAACACCACGCCCACCAACCGGATGTACGCTCTGTCCTGGAGCAAGCACGCACCCCTAGTGACCCTCCTTGTGTACAATCATGTCTCCCATCATCGAGCAAACATTCCCAATGTCTACAAGTGACTCCTGTGCCAGGTGTAGTTGTCGTAACACCACAGTCACCTCCAGCTTGTACTTTGTCTCCAGTCAGAAGGAGCACTGCCCTCTCTAGCCCTACTCATAAATGTCCTGCCCCAGCGACTCCCCCCAGAAGAGGAGGTGTTCCCGTGTCTGTCTTAAAGAGGAGCCCACCTACTCCTGCTACTGCTCCGAGAAAAGGAGGACGAAAAATGAAAAAGGAAAAAGAGGAGGTAGACATTTTTGAGAAGATGAAAGAAGAGGAACTGCCCACCCCAGTGTTTGTGGATCTTGTTAAGGAGTCAGAACCTTCGAAAATAGAAAGAGAGGACAATGGAGGGAGAGAAGAAGAAAGTGGAGCAGAGGATAAGACCGACCTATCAAGGTTAGACATTCACAATATAAAAAAAAAACGTTTCATTGGCTATGTTTACATGCAACAAAATGTTCTGTTAGTAATCGGATTGATGACTTAATCCTTCATGTTAACACCTTAATTGATTCAATTGAGCCTGATCTGAATGAAAGGTTGAACGATTGGATTGAAAGGGGTGGTTTATTCCTTGTCTAATACAATCGAGACTGAAACCGAAAGGACTGTGCATATGCAATAATGTGAAATAGTGTAATGACATCACTTCATTGGACGTAGAGATGGGAGCTTTTGCTGCGTGATAAATACAAGCAAAAACAAACTATATGTATATAAAAAAGGAAGATTGGTTATTGTGTGTTCACTGCAGAAAACTCTGTATTTGTGCGGTGTGAAAAAGGATTCTGATATGAAGCTTGTGACATGAATGCACACATCAACCCAATCACGTTTAGCATTCATGCAAACACTACATGTTCATAATCAGATTTATCAGTTGGAATAAACGAAGTCTGATTAAAACAAAAGTTGGGAATGTAAACATAGTCACTGTTAAAATTGATTAGTGCTGTCGAATGATTAATCACACGGAAAATAAATGTTTTTTGTGTACATTTTATATGTGTGCGTGCTGTGTATATATATGTATATATAAATATACACACATGCACGTATATATTTAGGAGTTATGATTATATGTTCATGTTCTGTAATGAATATAAATATATACATGTAAATACATCTAGATATTTTCAAAATATATATGTGTGTGTGTGTGTGACATTATATATGCAAAAAATATATATACACAGTACACACACATATCTTACATAAACAAAAACTTTTATTTTGGATGTGAATAATCATTAATCTATATTCATTTAAATTCACCTAATTTTTGTCTCTTTCTTTTTTCTCAGTTTGCGTCGTCCCCACATGCTCCCGCTTCTTTCCTCCCTTTCCTCCCTGGTGTTGTACCTGCGTCGACTGCAGCACTCCGCCTTTATTTCTCTTTCCCGCTCACCTCAGTCTGCCGAGGCTTGGCGTCTCCTCTGTCACTCCAGCCTGGCCCTTCTCATTCTGTACAATCGCCGCCGTGAATGTGAAGTCTCCAAACTGACAATCTCAGAGTACCAGGCCCGAGTTACACCCCAATGCCCCGTCCCCGTGCAGCCTGGTGCCCCGCCAACTGTAACCCCACTGGAGGCTTCGCTCTCACCCTTTGAGCGGATGGTCCTCCCTCATCTCCCTCGCGCCGGGGTCCAAGGCAAGCGTGGGCGCGTACAGCCGCTCATCCTCCCGCCACACTCTGAAGCCTGTCTGGAGATGCTTTTGCAGACTCGTGCTGGGGTGGGAATCGATCCACAGAACCCATATGTGTTTGCCAGACCGTATCATTCGCCAGCCACTCCCCTGCGTGGGACTGACTTACTACGTAGTTTGGCACGCTCCAGCGGTTCACGGCATCCCCGGGCACTGACGCAGACACGGGTTCGCAGGCAGGTAGCCATACTTACGCAGCTGCTGTTGTTAAGTGAAGGTGAGGAGCAAGGGCAGCACGGGGCTGCCATACAACGATTGGAAAGCTTCTTGCAGAAGGAGTATCACGTGACTCAAAGCTGTGCAACCATCGGCCAGGACCCTGGGCTGATGGGTCTGATCGGTCGGGTGGTACTATGCGGAGAGAGAGATGGCGTCTTGTTCCGAGGAATGAGTTTACATCACATCTGTCTGGAGTTAGATGGTGAGTGAGTTGTGGTGTCAAGCACTAGGCAGGGCTAAATAAAGAGTATTGGACTCATCAGTCATACTTACCCTTCTCTTTCAAGTGTTGTCAGGAAACTCTGCCGACTCGCTGTCAGAGGACTCCGATGTTGAGCAGAGTAAAGAGAAACCAGAAACAGCATCACCTGCAACCACCATTGTGATGAAGAAAACCACAAACAACAACAAATCTCCCCGGCCCAAGAAGATGAACAACAGCTCCTTGCTCTCAGCGGGACGCAAAAAGGCCTCAGGACAGCCCAAACCTGGTGAGTCTGAATTTGTGACTCATACAGCTTGAGAATATGCCTTTGTGGTCCTCAGTTCCAGGAAATGAGGGCAATACTGATAATTGTGACATAAGCTGTGTTTACATGTGCAAAGCATGGACCAATTAAACCAGGGTTAATAACAATTTGTACACCAGATTTCGAGGGCTGATAAGTGCTACACTAACTAAACATGGGAAAGAACATAAATTTGAAGTAATGCAATTTGTGGTGACCAAAACATTTTTGTCCTCAAATGTTAATCTAATAGCAGTTGCATTTGTTGTTAACTCATAGGTATTTGACCATTCTCAAGGCATTATTTTCACTGACCTCATTTATATGAACATCATTTTCAATTAAACTATATTGTTGTCAAGCTGTCATTCAGAAAAGCGGTGTACATACTCTAAAGCTATTGGAATTACAGGTTTTAATTCTTTGTCATGCTTTATGCTGTATTTGAGGGATTTTGAACCCTCACAGCAGCAGTGTGGGAAAAATGTAAGCCGTTAGACTCTTATGTTGCCGTTTTTATATCGTCCTTCAAATGAAGTAGTGGAAATGTGACCCTGGACCACAAAACCAGTCTTAAGTCGCTGGGGTATGTTTGTAGCAATAGCCAAAAATACATTGTATGGGTCAAAATTATTGATTTTTCTTTTTTGCCCAAAATCCTTGGGAGAGTAAGTAAAGATCATGTTCCATGAATGTATTTAGTCAATTTCTTACCAAAATATATTGAAACTTACTTTTTGATTAGTCATATGCATTGATAAGATCTTCATTTGGACAACTTTAAAGGTGCTTTTCTCAGCATTTAGATTTTTCTCTACCCTCAGATTCCAGATGTTTATATGGTTGTATCTCGGTCAAATATTGCCCTATCCATCCAAATCATACATCAATGGGAAACTTATTTATTCAGTATAAATCTTAACACTTATGACTGGTTTTGTTGTCCTGGGTCACACATGTGCCCTTTTTTGGGCATCAATGTCTGGTTTGGGCATTTAGAATAAATGGTTTATTTGACCAAAAAGTCCAGTTAATGTAAGTATGTTGGAGCAAAAATACATTATTCAGATTTCTTGTAGCCAGAATATTGGCATACCTGGTTATGTTTATGGTTTTGCAATATTAACATCTCCATATATTATTTATAATATCATTGTATGCATGATCATGTAAAACAATGGAGTCTCAGCAAACCTTAGCATTTAAATAAATGAATACTTTAAAATAATCTCAAAACTAAATCGAAATGAATTGAAAAAAATGTAACTCTTTATTGCAAAACATACAGATCCTGGTTAATCCATTTAATACGTCATTATTCACAGTTTGCATGCAATTTCCCATACATGTCTAATATGTAGAGAAAAAAAAAGTCATGAGTCCTTTAGCACAGTGCTAACTCGGTGACCTACGCTTGGGCCTGGGGGAGCAGAGCAGGAGCGGGAAAGCCTGAGAGCAGTGTTTACACAGGAATAATGATTAACATACGTTCTCCTCTCTGTCTCAGGTAAACGTGGTGTGCTGAAGCGGCCTTGGTCTGAGGCAGAGCGGGCAGCTGTCGAGTCCCACCTGGTGCAAAACATCATGGAGCTGCGAGTGCCGGCCAAAGCGGACTGTGAGCGCTGCCTGGAGCTCTGCCCCCTGCTGGTCACCAACCACCGGGACTGGAGGGCTGTGAAATTCTACTGCCACAACCGTATACAGCTGCTCAAGAAAACCCAGCAGAGACAGGGTCCACTCACCCTGTCCGTCTGCTGAGGCTGGGAATCAGCGCGCTGCTGGGGGAGGGAGGGAATGTGAGGGAAAATATTGACATGGTGCAGTCACAGTAAACACTTTACAAATGCTTTAATTAATATGATGTTGTGTGTGGTTTGTGTGTAAAACTGCAAACGGTACCACTTTGGGACGCAGACGGAAATGCACACTTGTGTACTTTTCCAACTATGACGAAAGAACACTAATTCTTCTGTCTGCAGATGAGCAGTACGTTTTTCTGTCGCTGGCTTAAAAGTAGATGACCGTTTTTGACCAGCTGTAAGTCTGAATGGCTTTGCTCTCCCTTGGGCCTTGCCTCTATCTCTCCAATGACAGAGAAACAGGCAGACTGAGCAACTTGTGCCTTGATGGGAGTCAAACCTCAATTTCATTCACATTTGTGAACGTTTTCTGTTACTTACACATTTTTATCGTTTTTTTTGTGAAATGAAGGAGTATGCATAAGTCATCCAAGTCCATTTTTGCTTAAAATTATTTAAATGGTCCCTGAAAACCAACCTGAATTGACACATTTCATTTAAAGTTTCCATATTTTGGGAATTCTATAAATCCCTACCAGCCTTTAAAGGCTTATGTGATTTTAATTACATAGTTGTCACACCAGTATGACGTTCCTTGTTCTGTACACTTAGTAGAAATTAATATGATTTTCAGATGCACTTGTTTTGCAGTTCCAAATGAAAATAAAAATGTGGCATGAGAATCTAGTGCACATATAGATGACATTTCTGACATTCTTTGATGTTTGTGCATTACTAATCATAATTACATGAACAAAATTGACCTAAACATTCTTCAGAATTCCTATTTTGTGTTCCATGGAAGAAAGACATATAGGTTTGAAAGAACACGCGAGGGAGGATTTATTTTGGGGATCTTTGCTTTATCCATTGATAGCTGTTCAGTACTGTAGCTTGTTCAGCATTGAAAAATCATAAGCATCTCTTTGTCTTTTACAGTAGAAACGGACATGAATGAGTGAACAGATGAGTTTGGTTCACTTGTTTGCACTGTATTCATCCATCAAATCCACATCGAAATTTAAACGGTGTATTAGAAACACATGATAACCACACGTAACACCTCAGTTTATACTTTTTATATATATCTACTTTACTCTTTTGTTATCCTTTGTTCTTTCAAACTTTGCAATGTATATATGTACGCACACATATATATTGTTGTTACTGTTAACAGTGGTATTGTTATTACTATTAAATCTTACTGTGGTAAGTGTTTTTCTTTTTTCATTTTCACTTCATGTACATACTGAATGTAAATATTTGCAGGAACAAAAAGAGCACGATGTATATATAGCGTTGACAAGACAAGCTTGTTTTTGTGTTGTCTCTGTGTTTTTTAAGTTGTCTGAAACGATAATAATAAAAAACCTTTTGTTCGTAAGCCTAGACTTGGCCTCATTTGTGCTGCTCTTATGGAAAATGCAGAATGACAAAAAAAAAAGTCTTTGCAATTCTGTCCAACGATTTCAGTCTCTAGATGTTCTTTGTGGTGTTAATTGTAAATCATCAAATCTAATTTGGTATTGTTCAGTACATTTTAAATGGAGCAGGTTTTTTTTTAAATCATCTTTTTCCCTCGTTGATCACTGTCTCATTGCACTCTGCACTGACAGGTTTGATTGGATGGAGTGGCAAACAGCTTTTTGTTTTGCTCCAGTCAAAAAGGTTTGTTTGCATTAAATGTTGGAAATCAAGCTTCTGCGGTTTCTAGTAGTTGGTCCCTTTCAAACAATATTTAAAAAAGAGTTTATGAGCTTATCGATTTCACTTTCGTAATTGAATAGGCACACATTGTTGAGCAGTTCACTCAAAAATGAACATTTACTTAACATTTACGCTTTAACATTTACACAACTTTGCAGATAGTTTATGTTCACATACAGCTACAGTTGTGTTCAAAATTATTCAACCCCCACTGAAATTGAGTGTTTTGGCCAGTTTGACAAAGATTTTGATCATTTCAGTCATGTTTACAATTAAATCAAAGAGGCACTTGTAAGTCAGACAAATATAAAATAACATTTATAATGAAATAACCACAAATGTCTACTCTGTGGTCACATCATTATCAGTTTTATTCAAACCCCAAGTGACATTCATTCTTAGTACTTAGTACAACATCCTTTTACAGTTATAACAGCTTTTAAACGTGAAGCATAGCTTGACACAAGTGTCTTGCAGCGATCTACGGGTATCTTCATGGGCAAAAGCCTCCAGTTTAGTCACATTCTTAGGCTTGCGCGCTGCAACTGCTTGCTTTAACTCCCACCAGAGGTTCTCAATCGGATTTAAGTCTGGTGACTACGATGGCCACTCCAAAATGTTCCAGCCTTCAATCTGCAACCATGCTCAAGTGGACTTGGAGGTATGCTTGGGATCATTGTCCTGTTGAAAGGTCCAACGTCTCCCAAGCCTCAGGTTTGTGACGGACTGCATCACATTTTCTTCCAATGACTCCAGGTACTGAAGAGAATTTATGGTACCTTGCACACGCTGAAGCTTCCCTGTACCTGTAGAAGCAAAACAGCCCCAAAGCATGACTGACCCCCCGTCATGCTTCACAGTAGGTAAGGTGTTCTTTTCTTCATAGGCCTTGTTCTTCCTCCTCCAAACATAGCGTTGATCCATGGGCCCAAACAGTTCTAATTTTCCACAGAACACTATCCCAAAACTTTTGTGGTTTGTCCACATGACTTTTGGCCTACTGCAGTCAACTCTTCTTATTCTTTGGAGACAGCAAGGGGGTGCGCCTGGGAGTTCTGGGATGGAGGCCTTCATTACGCAGTGTGCGCCTTATTGTCTGAGCTGAAACTTCAGTACCCGCATCTGACAAATCTTATTTTAGTTTTTCAGCAGTCAAAGTCAGCATCTTCTTTCTCCCATGACCAGGTAACATTTCAACAGTGCCCTTTGCCTTGAATTTGCGAATGATGCTTCCTATGGTGTCCCTTGGAATGTTTAACATCTTTGCAATCTTCTTATAGCCATTGCCCTTCCTGTGAAGAGAAATCACCTCTTCTCTTGTCTTCCTGGACCATTCTCTTGACTTCACCATGTTTATAAACACACTAGTAAATGTCTAGAACGAGCTGAGTATCAAAGTCATTTTAAATCTGCCTAACTGGTGCTTATTATGCTTGATTGCTGCTCGTTGACATCCACAGGCGTTTTCAATACCTGATCGAAAACACTTGAATGAACCTCTGTTCTTAAGAGTGGTAGTCCTTAAGGGGTTGAATAACTGTGTCAATGAAGAAATCACAAAAAAACATTTAATACTGTATTACAAAAACAATGTCATTTTAGTTGCATTTGGTTCTTTAAAAAGTCCTTGTAAGATTTCATTCTGAACACAATTACAAATGTACACTGATTTCCCTAAAACCCTTTACCGCATTGGGGGTTGAATAATTTTGAACACAACTGTACATGACACACTGCATGAAAGATCACATTTGAAAAGGCGTAATAGGGGCACTTTCAATTTGAGATAGGATTCTTTGGGAAGTTTGTGTTGTGTATGTAGAATGCTTGTCTGCTGCCCTTGGGGAAATAAATAATGATGAACTGAACTGAAAGGAGGAGTATGGAAAATTGAATTGTTAAGTGAATCGTTCGGGAGTCGTTGAGCAAGTAAGCTAAAAATAAATGCATTTAAGGCAATGAATGTGTTTTTGTGACCTTGCATCACATGCATGTTGTTGGAGACACCCAAAACAAAAATATGAACCTTTCATAAGCCATAAGAGGGGCACTTTAACTGTTTTTGCTTGTAAAGGGCTTACTCGGTCCATATCTTTCTCCTGATTCAGTTACTGAAGAACGTAGTATTATGAATAGATGTCTCATATTTTAACTCAAAGCAATTGTTTGAATTCAAAAACCTCCTAAAGATGGATTTATTAGCCATTTTGCTTCACAAGAGTGATGAACTGGATGTTTGCAGTGGCGAATGTGAATACTTTTTATTTCAATGACTTGAGGACTTGATATACAACAAGATATTCCTTCTATCATAACAAATATATTTTTGGCGCACCCAACAAGTCAAGTCAACGCAAACCTAACAAACCGACGCAGTACTAATTCAATAATATAGCAGCACAGCGTAAAACTAAATGGCCGGTGTATTGCGATGCTGTCCTTTTGTGCATAATTAAACATAATTGAAGCTTTCAAGCTGGTGATTGTTCCCATTTTACACTATATTACAGTGCAACATTAGAATGATTTTACACCAACCTTTACAGAACAAACATGATTACAATCATCAAGATCACAAATAATAAATAAAATAAATAACGGCTGAAATTGTGAAATTGGAACCTTTAGCTTTTGCATGTGGAACAGGAACAGCGTGTTATACTCCATGGAGAAAAAACATTACAAGGTTAAACTTGTCAAAATGGTCATGTTTCTCCACAAAATACACCAGATGCAATTAGAAGGTATTTAAACTACGCAAAATACATAAAGATGTGTTCTCAAATGTACTTATTAATTAATAATGTTATTAAAAATAAACTTGCTGGTTTAATGTCATCATGTTGACTTCAAATCTAAGGTTTTATTGGAGATTCTTGATGGTCCCAGATGATTAAAAACCTCCTGAAATAAATTGACTGTCATCAGGTATTGAACCTTTATAACGTTGATTTTAATGCACAACTTGCCTCATGCTGAACTTTTTCCTTTGTGTTTAGCTTAATTGGAATAATGAATAGGTTTCATTCGGACATTCAAATGTTCCTGTTTTTATTCATTTGCCAAAGTCTTTTTTTTTGTATTCAGTTACACTTATTTTAACTGATGGGATTTGAAATGAATGGAGGTTGCTTTTATGAATTTCAGTTTTTAACATCATGAAGGTTCATTCCTGGTGTGATGAGGTTTGAAAAGGAGAACCTGTGTTTAGGGAAGCATTCTCCATTTCTTCTTCGACCGATCGCTCTTTTTGTTCTGAATCTGATCCAGAACTGCTCAAGGTCTCTGATGCCACAGGCCGACTGTCCTCTAACTTGTCCTCTTGACTATCAAAGTCTTCCTCAATATGAACAACAGGAACATCGCTCTCCACATCAGCCTCTTCTGAACCTTTCAAAGATGCTTCTGTGTTTAAAGACTGACATCCATGTTGCTCTGATCCTCTCTCAGGAGGACACACTGGTTTCTCAGAGTCACAAGCAGCAAGGGTTTTACACTGTGTGCTCTCCTCAGGCTGGATACTCTCTGCTGGATTACTGAACTGTAGAGTTGAATATGTGTGGTTGAAATAATCACTCTTTTGGCTCAACTCGACTGCCACGGCTTGACACTCATCTGAGCTGAGTCCTGTGTCTTCCGTCACTTCTTCTCCAGTAACTATCTCCTCATCTCCTGCTGGAATGAGTCGACAATTTTGTTATTATTTGAAATTATTTTGATATTATATTTTTTGATATACAAAAAAAAGTCTTTCCCACCATTATTTCCAGTAAAAAGGAGGCGAATTGCCTTCAGAAAATGTTTCCAGAAGTTATCCAAAATATAATGTGAGTGGTTTTACTCCTATGAGGTTATCCAATTTTAGGTAATGTCCCCAAAATATGCATTTGCAAATGTTGCTTTTTTTGTGTGTGATTGTGCAATTTTCTGAAATGTGGATATGTAACAACAATTTTGAGTTATGTATTTGATATTCCTCCTCCTGATGTTATTGTCATGCAGCTTGGGATGTTATCACACACCAAAAAAACTATTGTGTAAAAGCCATTTTCCATGAGAAATTGCTAGTAAATTTTCACAAACAAAAAAACTGGCTGTAATGTTTAAAGAAGCCATGAGACACAAAAGAGCACTGTATACAGTAGATGTAAAGTGCTGATTAGTGTACACTAGGTAGTCACTTACCCATTGAGTCTGGTGTCAGATGGACTGACTGTTCTGTGGTGGACTGGACATGCTGGGAGTCACTAAGGACAATTACGGCTTTCCTTCCTGTAAAGAAGTCAACACATACACAACTATAACAAATGGAAGGTATCTTGTCAAGTTAACAACAAGAGTAACAGAGGTAGAACTGGTTTGAAAAAAAGTGCAAAAAAGGTATAAAAGACAAAAATCTATATTGAATGAAAAACATACTCCCTAGTCCAAGAGACACATTGTAGGTGATGCCTCCAGAGACGGCAAGAAGAAAGAGTGAAAAGCAGAAATGGGAGAGCAATTGAAAGTCATTTAACAAACTGAAGCAAGATAATATACTATTATTTTGGCCTGGTTTCATATGCAGTGCTTAGCCTAAGCCTAGTTCAATTAAGACGTTTCAGTAATTTTAATAAACATGCCTTAGAAAAAACGATTACTGGTGTGCATCTTAAGACATAACAACTCCAAAGATCAGTCAGTGCAAGTTTCATTCAGTAGAAACAGCTTAGAATTACAATTTAGTCTAGGACTAGGCTTAAGTTACAAAGAAACACCCATTACACAAATATAAATACTAGAACAAACATTTAAAGGTGTCATAGAATGGAAAACTGAATTGACCTTGGCATGGTTGAATAATAACAGTTCAGTACATGGACATA
>JAUMHQ010000044.1:8242047-8258980 GCA_032361165.1 Enteromius paludinosus | reverse complement strand
GCTGGAAAATACGACAGAAAGATGCTTGTCTATAGCCTGCTGCAGTACAAGCTGCCAGTATGAAAGCACAATTGGCGTGCGCTGATCATGCTCTGCATACGCGCCGCTTCCGCGCTGTTTATGCTGCAGTAAAACTGGCGTGTTTAACGCACTGCTTAATTCGCACGAGTCGCGCTGCTGGATGTCTAATTGCGTCTTTGCATTGACTTAACATATAAATCACTCACACTTAATGCTTTATTCGCGTCTGGTGTGAAAGCAAGAATGAATGTCTTGTTACGTCCACGAATGCATTTGTTTATTTAATATAATCGGAACATTTGCTGTAATGTAATCGCATAGGCTGACATCGCGATTGCGATATGATTAATCGTGCAGCCCTATTGGGAAACCACGTTTTGTCTCAGTTGTACTTTTGAGTTACATCGACAACTTTGAGAGTAAGTATTCTCAAGGTAACAAGCTAGCCAGCTTCAATTCTGAATGTTCATACTTTTATAGTCAGAGTTTTGTTTTTTTTAATCTATTTTTCCTTTTCAGATCTTCTGTTTTTATCATGCGATCTGGGAAAACCCAACACATGGTGAAATTTTTCCTTCTTTTCGTTTTGATATCATATAAAAGATGGGTTCAAGCCCTTTTCAAAACTGTTTTTGTCCACAGCTTGCCCATAACTAAATTTTCAGGACCGGAATTTTGAGAAAAATGGGTTTTACGAGTTTAATAGGTCTAATTTGCGCTGCATAATTACACAAAAAGACTAACTTTGCCCTAAAAATTACAGTTTTATGTTGTTTATCATGGGCAAAGTCTCTGAACTTTTGATCACCCATTGTTTAGATAGATATCACAAATAGTGTACATCAGAAAAGCAAGGGAGGGTGCATATAACAGACTTTCATCATCCCATCCTTCTTCTCTGGATGTGAAACAAAGTATTGCTACTGAGCGGAGATTATGCATTAACCTTTTACACTCTAGTGCTGTTTTGTGGAATTCCGCCTGCATTTTTCCTACCCAAATTCAAAAGCTTCCCATACCCACATGCAGAAGTGTATATACAAAAGATTGGTATCATTTTAAAGGAAACCTTTTGAAATTACATAAAACACTGTTGAAATTGATTACAATTATTGTATATATTGTCTATGTTGTAATAAAGACAAAAAAAGAGAGGCGCTTTTTTATTTTTTTGTTGTAAACTGAATTTTGAAAGTGTATAATTCAGGTTCTGAGTGCCTGAGCTAAATTTATTTCTATCATAATCTATGCAAGAGTTAGGTGGGTGCGTAGTGTAATTTACCTGTACATAACTTTGTTACAGTAAAATAAATATACAAAGTGATTCATATCTACAAACAATAAAGATTCTAAGCTTTCAAATGGTACCACATATGGGGTGACTGGTGCATGCAAAGGGTTAGAAATTCAAGGCACAATTTAAACAGGCGGGGAAGGGGTAAACATAGTGTACTTTACATGTAAATAACTTTGTTACAGCTTAAATATCAAAGTGATATCCACAAAGGGTTAAAAAATCAAGGCACAACTTGAATGTAATTTTGGACCCGCCGGCGGGTCCGTAGAGTTTAATAGTGAATTCTGGAAGGTGAATATGGATCTATATGACATTAGACAAAAATGTTGAATTTCATATGTAAATATTATGTATATATTAATGCTGGGCAACGATTAATCGCATCCAAAATAAGTTTTTGCTTACATAATATATACGTTTGTGTGCTGTGCTGTGTATATTTATTATGCATATATAAATACAAATATGCTGATTTATTATCAGTTCTGGATGCTGTTGTGCTGCTTTTTTTTGGAACCTGTGATACCTTTTTTAGGGTGTTGAAGACATTTAAGAAGAGCATTTATTTAAAATAGAAACTATACACTACTCTTCAAAACTTGGAAGTGATAAGGATTTATATTGTTAGAAAATATTTTGAATAAATGCTGTTAGTCATTTATTACATATTTTTATTTAATGAAACCATTAGAGAGAAGCCATTTTATTCTTATCTTATTCCACATTTTCAAAGCATATTCAGTTATTCATCTGATTAATACTTTTTATTTAATTCTATTTGATTTACATATGCTAATTGTGTGGGTTTGCCAGTCCAATAACACAGCATGCCAGTCGTCCTCCAGCATTGCCATGCAGTAAACTTTCCACATTCCCACCTCTGCCTAAATCATCCTCTCCCTCATGAATCACAACAGACCGACCAAGAATTGAGAGTCTTCCAAAGAGTGTTGCACTAGAGTCCAGTGATTGACGAATCTTCCCATTAACAGGAACAAAGTTCCCAAAGTCCCCAGGATGTTGTGGATGGTTCACACTGAGAGGATTGTAATGCCCACCTGTAGATCCGCAGCCTTTGCTTAAGTCTCCGTACTCATGAATGTGCATTGCTCTGGGCTGCTGGCTGTCGACATGGAGACCATACAGTCTGAAAGTCACGTTCAGTTTTTCCTTTGGGCCAGACTGTTTAAAAAGAACATGGCCGTACACACGCGGCTTTCCTGATGATATCTGAGTGTTAGGCCGCATTCTACACACAGCCTGCAGGGAATTACTGTTAACTGGGGAAACTGGATTTGAAGCATATGCCAAACCTGAGCGTGACCCACAGAAGTGCACATGGCAACTGAGCAAGAATGCTAGAAGTGGTAAAATGTAGAATTTCATTTCTCCTTGTCCCTGTGGCAAAACAACACCTTCAATAAATCATAAAGTCACATCAAATCTCAATATGCCTTCAACTTCAACACCCCAAGCTTAATAAACGGCAATGTTTAAAATAGACTACAACCTCTGTGGGTTTATTAAGATATCAGCCTATATTCACAAAAGTGTTTATAAAAAAGTAGAAATATTCAAAGCAATGCCATAAGACTCGATGTTGACAATCAAAAAACAAAACCAAAAAAATGTAGCCCTACCTCCTGTGTTGCTTCACCGTTTTTTAAAAGCACTTTTTATGACAAACGTGTACTCGGTCTCTGTTCCTTCGTGTGTGCAACAGTTAGCCTGTTGTTTTACACTTGCATAACTGAGGGGCGTAAACATTTCATATTTAGTAAATTATAGTGCTTGCAAGTTGTAAAGATCACATTTCATTCCTGCCCACAATGCAGCACAGAAATCGTGTTTTATGAAATTACAGCATGCCACCTATAAAGATAAAGAATAAAATAAGGTAACGTTAGTTATTCTAATATTGTTTGTCCTCCATATATGTTTTAGCAGGCTATTTACTATCTTTCACCAACAGTTAGTTATAAGACAAAAAAAAATAAAATTTATGGGAGCAAATGAGTAACTTGGGTGTTTAATATATTGTCGTCGAGTTTTGTTGCTCATTTTACTTGTTTCTCTGTTAGATCGCTTGGCGTGTCATCGTGACGTGTGTGGCTCATTTGCATGACTCCTTCAGTCTTTACTTCAGGACTAAGTCTTTCAATATGCTGCAATATAGATCCTTTACTGGACTGTTTATAATGATATTCCATATTCTTCCGTAAAATTATTGAGATAAATGTAAAGAGGTAAAGCAGTAAAATCAAATTATCACCGTCGTGCAAACAAACCGCTGCATTCAGTTGTATATATACCCTATGATGAGCTATGTTCAAGTGCGCATGCCTGAAAACTTGTAACCCAAGCTACATACAGGGAACTTCGTTTCGCCTTCATTGCTTGGGGGAAAGTCCCCGGACACTGGGCAGAGATGTCCTGCATACAGCGCAGAATGTTGGGTCGCGAAGCGTGACATTGCTAAGATGTCTTGACGGACAGAGCAGATCGCCTGCGATCCAGGTTTGTCAAACACCATAGATATGCAAGTGAAGCATAAACGTGCTTCTACAGAACGGGGCTCATTCTCAGCTTGCGCAATATTTTATGTTTGTCAGTCTTACATTTAATTTAAACACTGGAAATTTTAAAAACTGGATGCATAAATGGACTTGTGTATGGATATGGGTTTTGTCAGAATAAAATCCCTTGAATTGAACACACAGTCTTGTGTTCAAGAGATTTTATTCTGACAAAACCCGTTAATTAATAAAAATAATCAATTTTGCATAAGCATCATTGATAATTATGTTATATTTTTAGGTCTATAATAAATGTTATATTGTTTAGTTAAACGCTGTTATATCGCATATTTACATTTCTATTCAAGCGCCTACCTGTGTTAATATTGTGTTTCTATACTGTTGCTCTATGTCAGCTTTTGAGAACTCAAATAAAGCGTTCTAAGAATCTTAAATCTTGATCGAACTTTGAGTTTTTAGGGCCATTTTTGTCAGTTTAGTAGCCCCTATTAACTCGTAACCCATTTTTTTTTTTTACATCATCTCATTATTAACGATATTTTTCTAACGCTTGGGTCTTACTACCGTTCGATCTCGCTTTTAATGAATCGAAGCTCCGGTTCCATATGAAATCCGGACGCGCCCAGCTGATCCCGCGGTCCGCCCACATCCCAGCAACGCCACCCCCCATTTGCTAAACTGTCTGAAAATGCAAAACGCGGCATTTTATGGGTTGATCCTACGCATGCGCACATCTGATAGTTTTGTTTGAAGGAGTTCTCGTAGCCAGAGAAGACTGGACTGAATTTGTCCGGAAAGAGTGGCTCTCCACAAGGCTGCCAACTAACATCTTATTTTAAAGCGACCTATGAGTGAAAAGCGCCTCTTTTTAAGCCGCGTTTCTTTTCGAAAAGGCGCCTAGCTGCTTGATGCATTACTACCATCATGTTAGGGCATTATCCAAACGTGGAAAAATCGCAGCTTGTCAACTACGTGGAGGATTATTTGGAATGTGTCGAGTCGCTGCCTTTGGACATACAGAGGAATGTTTCATTGTTACGAGAGATCGACACCAAGTATCAAGGTAAGCGGAACATCAGTGAAAGGTGCCAGCTCGATACGTTGGGTATTTACGTTCATTTACATCGAGTGCACTTCATCCTGTAGACCGTCTTCGTTTCGTTTCCTCACCTCACAATAACACCGAACACATTTTTATTAAACATCAGAGCTGCCCACGCCCGCTGTGTTTTACTTGTATTTGCTCTTTAGCGTATTCGGCTGTGTTTGTTCCAGCAACACTATCCTACAACCAGTGATCAGCCATTTTGACTAGTGCATACTCTGTACTGTTGTTTGGCTGTGCTCTTTTAACGCATCGCTTTAGTTGCCATAGTATCGACGTAATGGTGCTTTCAGTCGGCGTGTGTTTTGTTCGCATGGAGCCTAAACGTCCTCCCCTCGATGTCGACGCCTTCGAGTTTGACTTACCCGCTCACAAACGAAGGTTACCGTGCAAAATGATTTATATGCAACGGAAACGCTTCGTTCGCGTCTTAGTTCCTCACATTCGTTGTAATGCCCACCGTGGAGCGGCAGCATGTATGCTTGGGCAGGTATGTTTTTGTTACACAGCGGCAGGGGTAGCACTAGAGCAACCCAAGCATGCATCGCGGACAGCCGCCTTGTACAGTATGTTAAAGAGTGGCTTTGTAAGATGCTTTGGGCGTGCACAAGCCGCCTCGCTTCTTTTTCTGATATTCTGATGTTGAAGGTGTTTGTCACCACCTCACTTTCTCTGCTTTCTGTGCCGCTCAGAGGTCCTCAAGGAGGTGGATGACATCTATGAAAAGTACAAAAAGGAGACTGACACTGGGCAGCGCAAGCGACTGCAGATGCAGTTGCAGCGGGCGCTCATCAGCAGTCAGGAGCTGGGAGATGAGAAGATCCATGTGGTCACACAGATGATGGAGGTGGTGGAAAACCGTTCGCGTCAGATCGAGGCCCACTCGCCTTGTTTCCTGGAGCCAGCGGAAGCAGAGCGACCGGCAGAGAAGGTAAGGCATGACCCTGCCAGCACCTCCGCAAACGTCTTGCCCGAGCGCTCTTCGGCGAGACGACCCAGACGCCAGCGCAACAGCGAGAGCCGTGACACTTGTGCCAACGGAGCCATGGAAGACCTGGGGGAAGAGCCTCCGCAGCAGCCCCGTGAGAAAAAGTCCAAGTCGGCCAAGAAGAAGAAGCGCTCCAAGGCCAAGCAAGAGCGAGAAGCATCGCCGGTGGAGTTCACCATCGACCCCAACGAGCCCACCTACTGCCTCTGTGAACAGGTGTCCTATGGGGAGATGATCGGCTGCGACAATGAGCAATGTCCTATTGAGTGGTTCCATTTTTCCTGTGTTGGACTGACCTACAAGCCCAAGGGGAAATGGTATTGCCCCAAATGCAGGGGTGACAGTGAAAAGACTATGGAAAAAAGTGCAGATAGGGCCAAGAAGGATAGGCGGTCCAGGTAGTGCCTTACAGAAGATGTGCTGGATTGTTCAAGTGTGGAGATCGGTGATTTTGTTTAACTTATGTTAAAAGGTTCTCCTCATGCACTTAGCTGAAAAGTTTCCAAACAGGTGCTGTGGTTGCTTTTGCATTAGGACGACCAACAGACGTAATTAACCCTGGAAACACAGATGT
The DNA here is from genome assembly GCA_032361165.1 of Enteromius paludinosus. Taxonomy (NCBI): domain Eukaryota; kingdom Metazoa; phylum Chordata; class Actinopteri; order Cypriniformes; family Cyprinidae; genus Enteromius; species Enteromius paludinosus. Next base: position 8,252,458 of record JAUMHQ010000044.1, on the reverse strand, counting down.
TTAAGATACTGCCACTAATGTCCATAAGACAATGAAGAGTTCTTTTCTAAGCTTTTTTTTCCCTCTTAACTGTTGATTTCAGTAAGCGTCGAGAGTTTATATATGTTGGAGGTCACCCGGTCCAGGGTAGTGAGTGTTATTAAAAAAAAGGAAAAAAAAAAAGAGGAAAGTGATCAAAATGCACAGGGTTTGATGAACACTGTCAACACCTTTTATTTGCATTTCTTGTTCTTTCGTTCCACATTTTAGAAAATATATATAAAAACACACCTCTGAAATGTCTTCCAGTGAGAGAACAAATTCTTTGTTACTGTTTTGGAGTGATGTTTTTTTGTTAAAAATTCTTTTTTTAAGTTTCATCTATTTAAATAAATCAGTGCTTGTTATGTCTCTAAACTGCTTGTTGTTGTGTCATGAGCATAATATAAAAACAGATATATAGACAATATTTTCTGCTTTTAAAAAAAAAAAGCACTACTACACTCTAACACATGCTGTTATATCTCACTGAATTTGATTGAATGGCTCATAATCAGAGAACATAATTTTTGTGAAGTGGTGCTATGTACAGTAGTACCATAAGAAGACTCCAGTTCTCCTCCTTTTAGATGTTACTCCACTTTCAAATATGGTAAATGCACTACGAAAGCTGTTTTGCTTTTAAAGATCTTTGGATATAAAGGCTTGTTCTTGATGTATAAATCGTGCATTTGTACAGTATATGAGTTTAGAACAGAACCAGTGGTTAATTTGTCATTTATTAGATTCATATAATTTATATATAAATATATTTGACACAAAATGTATACATGCATAATAAATACACACAGTAAACACAGTGTGCACACAAAAACATTTGATTACTCACCAATAATTATTACCTAGCACTAATACCCACACACACATATAAAGAGTTCAGATGCAAAAGCCTCTAAGTGCATCTGATGTTTTTCTTTAAAATGAGCATTTCTTTCAGACTACTTTGTATAGGTTTCTATGTAAGTACCTGATGGCTTGAGGCCGGCATTTAGCACATTTGAAGTGAAAGTACTTGATGAACATTTACTATGTGTGAAGGGCATTCACTTAGCTGCGTTATCTCATTTTTGACCAAGATGGCTTTTAGAGGCTTTTGCATCTGAACTCTTCATATATATATACAGTAGTCAACATTCAAAGTGGATCAAAACCTTTCATCAGAGATGTCCTAAAATCAAAAACAATACCTATTCTTGTCTTAGGTCAACTTTGATGAAAGGTTTTGATCCACTTTGAATGTTGACTACTGTATTTATATATAAAAGCTTTAAGCTTAATTGTAATTTTTTTTTGGACCGGATTCAGTATGAAACTCTGAAAAATTGCAAAAAGACAACGAAATACATACCTTTAGCAGTCAGACATGTACAGAATAATTGATTTTTAGAAGCACATCCCTGTGTAATGAAACTGGACAGAAAACACATAGCAAATCATAACCGCATCAAACCATACAAGTTTTCTGACCGTATATATAAAAGTCTTGCTCGCCAGCAGATGTCACCATAAAGGCATAAATGCTTCTCAACTGGTTTGACTTCAGAACTCAGATTTAACTTTCAAAAAAGTAAAAAAAAACAACAACGGTAATATCTGCTGGAAGAAATCACATTTTGTTAAAAAACAAACTGAAAGAGCAATTAAAGTGGAGCCTCCATTGAGTAATACTACAAAACAGTCTATAAGGATTTTAGGTCAGCAGCTCATTGAAGCATAGCAAAATGTTGATCATTAATTGTTAATATATGTTTATTCTGGGTTACACAGTAATCTAGATTACTCTACAACCCAGGATTTGTAAAGTAACCACTTCAAATGATCTGTGGATTTAGCTGCCAGTTAATAAGTAACATTAAAGTGTGAAATGCAATGCACATAATTCATTGTCATCGGAACTGCAGTTACCTGGGCTTGTGTGAGAACCTTTTTATCCCAACAATTGCAACCCTGGCTCAGTATTTTAAAAAATGCAGTCTTGTTCTTTCTAGCGATACACAGATCACTAAACAAGAGGAAACACCCTGGGAACTTGGGAACCGAAAGCTGACACCAAAGCTTGGGTGCCCTTGCTCTCTGTTTAGAAGTTATTTGATCAAGGCCTTAGAGAAGAGAACCTCACACAAATGCAAACAAGGCCAAATTCTTTTCAGATAACAATCCACAATCTCACACTGCTTATACCTCAAAAGGAAGAAGAAATACACTTCCACAGTTTTCAGTTCTCTAAGTTAAGAATTTAAGTACCCATTTCAATTATATATAAAAAAAATTTATATGTCAAGTAATATAATTAATGTCATATGTTTTAATTTATTAAAATCAAGCCACAACAGTTTTGGTTGGGGCATTTATACAATTCAGTGTCTTTTGAGCTTTCATCATAAAAAAAAAATCATAAAAAAGTCATACATTTCAAACTTATTTAATCAACATTTGACACAAAATATCTACACTGTTGTGGACAAATACATTTAATCTGAAAATCTGAACATTTCTTTATTATTTGATAGGCTACTTCTGATAACCTTTAAAACATAGACAAAAACTAAAACAAATACACAAAACATTTCTTGAAGGATATAGCCATTCAACAACTTTGATGAATAACTTCAATGGGATGGACACAGCCATAAGAGTAGAGAAAAACACAGTACAGTAAATCAAAATAATTAAAGGTACAATACTAATATTGTTTTGGAATATTCCGATTTTATAAACACGTATTTGCTCAGTTTAATCCAGATATTTTAGTCATACTCGGTTGAAATGCAACGTGTTAAGAACTAAAACAAAAAACGAAAACACCGGATGAAGGAATAGGCCGGCTAAATTAGATAAAAACAGCATACAGGCACAGTCTGTCTGTGCTTTCATCGCCTCTATGAAGTCCACCTTATCATTTTTCCTGTCGTGAAAAGTGTTAAATGCATCGCGCTAATCTGCGAGCGCCAGCTCTCGTTCTGCTTCCCCCCTGTTCACCTGTTGCGAGGCTCGCACTGTACTCGCGATGTTTTGAAGGCCGCCTGTAGGTGGAGTCAGGAAAACATCTGGTGATCCGCGCGCTCTCCGTCGACGCGTCCAATCTAATCCGCCGCCGCACCGGACACCAGGCGCAACGCGCAAGGCGTCAGGGACAAGAGCCCGACGCCTCCGAGACGAGTTAACGGTTGCGAGTGTGACACCAGAAAGCGTGCGGTCCGTATGAACGCCCCATAGTGCACCAGACCGACTGGGAGGCAACCACGGAGTGCACCAAATGAAGACATGAATAAGAAGGGATGAAGTCATCTCCTGCGCTTTATGGCCAGCAAACATCACCGATGAATGCGGTGATCGATCAAGCCACCGCTCAAGAGGCCTCCTCGGTGCTGGAGGAGTCAGTCTCGCTTATGCGCAGAATGTCGCGGGAAAGGTGTGGAACGAGGCAGGTTGAGATCCATTAATACGGACAGACCCATTGATCATTCAGCTCAGCCGCTTTGCCCAGCAGTGCAGCGTCTGGTTAACACTGCCCACCGGACCGCTGGCATCGGGCTATGGGCGCACCGCGCGGAACGCGGCGTTGTAAGCGTTTGTTTGATAAATAAATGACATTGGCGTCTCTCTCGCGTGTCATGCTGGTGGACTCTCCGCTGTCAGGTGCAGCGCTTCGGCTCCTGGTCATAAACTGAAATACGGTGCAATGTGTTCGTTTTGGAAATTCAATAAGGTGCGCAATAAAACACCGTGTGAGTGCCGCGGAGCATCGGACAGGGTCGCAATCCACGCCGTGGCCTGTGTGTGAAACGCGCCGGAGAATGGAGAAGTTCCTGCAGATAGCGCCCCATTCCCTGGCCATAGTGCTGTCGCGGGTCAGCACCGAGGAGGCGGCCGCGGTCACGGAGAAGCTTCAGCACCATCACACCGGCTACGAGATATTCGCCGACTTCAAAGCGGAGAACATGCAGCACTTCTGGAATAAGAAAGTCACGGACGCCATATCGGAGACGTTCTTCTTGGGCTGGATAGATGAACATGTTCTGCTCATTCAAGGCAAGGAGGATCATTTGGAGGTCCTGAGGGAAGGATGGACGCGGAGAGCCCTCAAACCACCGCGGGGCTTCGAGATCAAGTGCATAGGTAAGCCTGAGCAAATGGCACAACACGGAGAGAAGAGAAGAAGCAGCCAAGTTGTTTTTCGAGGAATTATGTGCCTGGGAGATATATGTGTGGGGGTGAAAAGGTTTCAGAGAAATTTGGCAACCTTCTCTATATTGAAGATGCCAGTAAGGTGCACTTTGAAAATGCTGAAAATTCAACTAAAGGTTCTTATGAGGTGAGGCTCGTCACCTTGAAGAAAGTCTCTAGGCTGTGAGAATGCAAACAGTTAAACTAAATGCGTGAGAAAGTGCTTTTTACTGTAAAACTATATTAGAAGTGAAAAAGTAAAAAGAAGTAGCCTAAAAGTTTGAGACATAAAAGAGAGAGAGAGAGATTTATCATAGAATACTTTCTACTTTTTATGTGAACTTTGAGGTAAGTGTTAGTGGGTTAGAGAGAGCTAGTTTTGCAGTTTATTTATTTATATTCATATTATTTTAGTGGTCAGCTATTTTGGTCTTCATATGAATTACTGTGCTATGTTTGTGCTGTTATTGGGTAAAATTGCTAATAAGGCCACTTTTAAGGCATTCCAACAGATTTTAATAGCTGTAATAGTTTGCTACAGTTAGGAATTCAAAAATATTTTAGCTGCATTTTGTCGATGCCAGGTACCAGTTGGCTTGAATTAGTTGGTTTATGTTTTCTTAAATCATGTCTTTGGACAAATTTCGGATAAATGAATATGGCAACAGGAATTTGCAGTGAGATTTATTGTACAACAATACATTAAATCCAACTCTGTCTCAGTATCATGCAGAAACACATTTTATGAGTATCTTCTTGTAAAAACAACACAATCAAGGCCACTCTTGCCATTACATCTAAACCATCCCATCTGATGGGTTCAGCCCTTCTTTGCTCTAACACTTACATAAATCTTGGCGTCTGCTTGAAGAAGAAACCTGTCGAAAGATAAAACACATCCACTGGATTGTACATCATACAGAAAGGGGAGCTTTAGCTCTGTGGAAAGTTCCTATTCTTCAGCTGTCCCAAAACACTCATTTAATCGATTGTAATATGTGTTTTAATAATCTGTATAATGTAATAACTTTTAACATCATACCCAAAAAGGTCTTAAATATCCATAAATATCAAGAAAGTGAAAATATTTGTTTGTGAAACATTTTATAATCCACCTATGGTCGTTTTGGCACTTTGTACATGTTCAGACTGAGACTGGGAAGAAATGGGCCTTCAATCACACATAATGCAACCAGAAATCATCCTGTATTACTGCTCTATCTGCTCCAGTGATGGGCATGTTACTTTAAAAAAAGTAATTAGTTATAGTTAGTTACTTATCACAAATAGTAACTGAGTTAGTAAAAGAGTTACAGCCTTATAAAAGTAACTAGTTACCAGGGAAAATTGCATTACTAAAAAATAAATAAAATGACTTGGATGCTCCCAATATTAAATGTTAAATTAATGAAACTAACTGGTGGTGGTGCTTGTTATCATTTAATGTTTCTATAAAAAACGGGGCAATTTTTTTTAGAAGATATCAAAACTACTACGAATTCTACTACTAATAACAATATAAAACGCACTAACTATTAATGGTTCATGAATATTAATCACGTTGTATGCGTTCGCTCGAATTGATTTGCTGAAATCAAAACAGTGACAATAATAGGTGAGCGACAGCCAATAAGATTGCCATTAGCGCATTAGTCCCGCCCACTATCAGAGAAACCGGCAGTTCTTAAAAGTTGAGGAGTTTCAAATGAAATGCGTTATTTTGACAGGAAAACACAACAAAGAATATCGTTTACATGTAGCGCGTCAAGTCTGCATGTTATGAAAGACTCTTGCTTTTCATCTTTCTTTGCGTGAAAGAACCCGTGCGCCTTCACAGAGTTACGTACATCAAATACAGCTGCACTGCGCATCCATTGAGATGGACTCAAAAATAAAAATGCTAATAATATTATAATAAATTAGTAACGCCACATTTTATTTTCAGTAACGGTAACGGCGTTGTAGTGGGGGAAACAGGAATACGTTAGATTACTCGTTACTGAAAAAAATTACGCAGTTAGTAATGCCGTTTATTTATAACGCCGTTATTCCCATCACTGATCGGCTCACAAAGGGAAATTCTTCTCATTCCTGTACCTGGTACTGAATGATTTGTTTTGGAATGTGCTGATATGTCTAGTATTTGCAGATTTGAGTTTAGGCTTTTTGCCTTACATGGGCTGATCTACAATCCCCACCCCCAGCCTAATATTACATACAAATAATAAAAGAGAAATATATCTTCTTTCTTTGAGTTACAGATTGCATGAGAGAAGTTTATTTTCAATGTTGGAGGGTATTATTTGTTCATTTATTTATTTTTCTGTCACACCATAAGACATACTGTGTGTTGTTTATTGTATTGCTTTTATTTAGATTGTAATAGATTGTAATATATATATATATATATAACTATTAATACCTCCTTTAGCATCAGCTCATATATAGAAACACATGCTGTTACAGCAAATAAATAATCACAGATTTATTAATTTTGCGATGTAGCGTTTTCAATTGATGTAAACATTCTAAGCATTTATTTAATTTAGGCACTTCAGAAAAGACCAGGACATGTCTGGGAAAAATGGTTTGGTCACCCTATGCTTGTGTGTCATAAACATTTATGTACCTATATTTTTATGTGCCCATATTTTATGAACTTAAATGAGATTTTAAAATCTGTTTGCGTATGCTCAATTATGGTTCTGGACCATTAAGTTCTGAAATTAAGCTTTTCCCCCTCCATTTAGTTTTTTACACAGCAGCAAACTCCTTCATAACTTATGTTAAAAACTCTTACGTGCTGATGCTATACATTCTGCATCTCAGGAAAAGGTTGGATGCAGGGTTATAGAGCTTCTGTCCTTGGGTTTTTCTTCCTTCTGTGCTGTAAAACAAAATTGAAGACTCAAAAGTTTAGAACGTGTTTCTTTAGATGCATAACCCAGACTTCACCCCCGCCAACAGACTCTGCCATCTAGACAGCTAAAAAAGTTTCCATTGGTGCTAAAAATGTCTCGACATGGCAAAGGCCCCTTAGGTGTGTGATTATCATAAGCATGACAAACAAGTAGTGTCAAGCAGAGTTCATACCTGTTTGTGTGAGCGGTGAGGAGGTTGTTTGTGTTCAGTGATTCATCTGCTAAGGGTGACATTAACTCAACCTTAAATAAGAAACCTTTTCTCAAATCTTTGAAGAGTGTCTGGTAAAACTTAATTGCAGTCATGGTGTTTGACTCGAGCTTATATCAAAGCTTTTGAAGTAAACTGCCTGTTTTCACACTCAAAGTGGAAACATATTTCGATGTATGCACTCAAATAGCTAAGAGACATAGCGTAGGAGAATAAAATGCAAAACATTTTACAAAAATTGTTTTTATATGTAGCAAACAAAACTATTTCGGAGATTTTGCAGGCACCAACTAAACATGCATAGCTTCTACGATGTGTGAAAAACACAACCACCAGTTGTTGTTTTTGTAAAATCTAAATGATTAGAAATTCAATATGTGTAACTCAAACCCCATATTTTCTTTTGGATGTCAGGATGAATTGGGCTAAAGATTTATACTCTGGGTAGATTGGGATGGCTACCTCTCATGTCTTTGTATTACTTGGAGGTCGCCCAGAGACCGTGAAGTTTTAGATTTCACAAAACATGAACCACTTCGAGCCTGATTGGTAACCACACTCTTAAGGAGATTCCTCAAGGCGTCTGCAGAACAGTAATCATTTTGCTGAAAAGTGAGACTCCCTCTTTAAACATGTTCTGTGTCAGTGGAATGTGGATGGCCGGAATGTGGACGGCTGTCCATAGATCAGCTTGTCACAGGGCGGAAATGTACAAGGACCGCGAGAGTCCCTGGAGGTTGTGTATACACATGCATTGTGGTGGCAGGTCTGCTTTGGCGCAGATGGGAAGGAAGGCTCGGTGACAGGAAAGGGAACTCTGCTCTGTGGCAAGCCCTAGAAGCCTTGTCTTCAATAGGAGGAAAGGGAGGAGTTCGGAAGAGAATGAAGGGAAATAGCCAATGGATCAGCAAATCAGCATCATGTAGGGATGTGTTGACAGCCTGGCTTAGTCGTAGTCAACTTTCCTTCTCAGACAAAACGATCATAAGAAATCAATTCCTTATTACAATATGTGTAATGTGTGTAATGTTTAAGAACTTAAAACTAAGCTGCACGATTGCTTGTTCTGAAACCAAAAACGCAGTGAGGTTATACAGGTCAATGCGATATCATGTGTATTTGTGTATACGCAAAACATGAAAAATTTACATTTGCATAGGAAAAACATACCATATTGACAGCATCAAAAACATATGTCAACAACCTTAGACAGGCGTTTACTAATGTAATATCTATATTTGCATTATTAAACGCAGTTAGCGTGTTTACATGATAACTTTTGATTTTGCTTTGTGTTACTTCTGGTGCCTGCTTACTTCAAATGGTTTCATAATTTTAAACAATACTAAATATTTTGCTTACACATTATTTTAAGGTGTGATTATGCATGTGTCAGGATAAGATTTTCAGCAATGAACATTGCAGTTGATTAACTACCTAACTCTAAACTATTGTATGTTGCCTGTGTACTTAGTACGTTTTGCCATTTTTGGAATAAATTATTGTGATTACGCTTGTCAATTGGTTAAATACCTCTTTAGAGTTAACAATTTGAGTGTACAAGACTGTTGTGTACTGTTCCTGGCTGTGTTGTGTACTGTGTACTGTTCCTGGCTGTGTGTAGCACCTACAGCTCTGCACATTCTTCACAAGGATCCCAAAACGAGCAGTTTATTTCTAGGCCTGTGATTGTTTTACTGTGGTTTTAACTGTTTATTTGATGCTTTTTAAAAACGAATGCAATTTGACGGGTGATGTAATAAGTGCTGTATAATTAAATTGTGCCTTTTTGACCTCCTCTGTGCCTCTACTTGCTCCTTGTTCTCCAGTTTTGCTTTAGGGGTTAAAGTTTGTTAGATATGTCATCAGGTGTGTTGGTAACACCTGATCATCCACAGAGAGTAAATCATGTTGTGCATGTCTGTGTGTGTGAGAGGTCAGCAGTAAGTCATGTTGAGTTGTGCTCTCCGTGGTGTTTTACTGCATATTTGGGTGATGTGGTGTTTGGGACGCTGATGCCTGTGCAGGTTCACTTTCAACACCTCTTTATAAATCCACCGTTTCTGCCTGGGCTTTAAAACACCCACAAAACCTGATGCAAGTGCAGATGTGCTCCTGCGTATTATTGACTATTGCTGCCACTTCTGAACTCGTTTTTGAGTTCAATGAAAGGTGCAGTTGATGTTGTGCTGTCCGTTGTCTTGGACTCACCTTGACCGTAGTTCAGTAGCTGCTACTTCACACAAAAGCAAAAGCCATGATTAATTCATTCCGTGGGTTAAAGTGTCTGGAAACAGGAGGTTGCCAGAATAAAGTTGATCTCCTTGAGAAAAACTGCTCCATGTCAAATAAAAAAATAGTTTCATTAATCTACTGCAAGGACGCGTTTGTTTTTGCTTTCTTAATTGTACTTGTAACTTTTTCTATGTAGGAAAACTGAGTCCATGATAGTTTTAATTTTAGGTATAGTTGAAAAAACAGTCAGAAAGATTAACCAAATATTTGTATTTATTTATTTTTGTAGAAAATTGTCTGTTTGTTTGTTTTTGCAATCACTTTCTGGGGAATTAAAAAATGATTAACAGTCATTTATTGTTATGAACACAAAAAAATATTCATGTATTAATTACATTTTACAAATTAGGCAGTAAATATCCATATATACCCACATATAATATATCACTTGAGATTACCATACCTCCACAGCAGAACATTTATTTGACTTTGATTTAATTTGGGCATAAGTCTCACATCGTGTTAGGATTTTTTTCTGTGGTTGACTATATACTTCAACTAAATGTTTTAGATATATTATACAGTATATATATATAATTTTATTTTATTCAAGTTATATTGCTCACACTGTAAAATAAAAATGTAGGGGGATGCAACAATACAGTTAGCCTACGGTTCAATACATACCTCGGTTTTTTAACATGGTTTTCGGTTCGGTTCTGATGGCTTGACACATAACGTTTAGTGTTTTTTTTTTTTTAGTTATTCTATGTTTAGGCAATTGGAACAGTAAGAGGTTAAGAAGAAAAAAATAAAAACAATTTACTCCTTTATTTTA
>JAUMHQ010000044.1:8227721-8240315 GCA_032361165.1 Enteromius paludinosus | reverse complement strand
GTGAGAGGCGCGCGCTTTATGCAGCAAACATGTCAGCAGTGTGGAAGCACTTTAAAGTGTCAGAGAAAGAGGCAAAAGCGGCCGTTTGCAGACAATGTTCTGCAGAATTGTCCATAATTTCAGTTGCCGAACATTCGGTGAATCCCTACTGCTTACATTTATTATCTAAAAATGGCACTTAATTAGTAGAGCTCGACTGATATTAGGCATTTTCCAAACTATCGGTATCGGCACTTATAATGGCCGATAAATGAATATTTCAAAAATAAAATAAAAACGGACGAAACACCCTTACTGGTAACTTTGATTTGGTTGTTGTTGTTATTGTGTTTTTGTTCAAAGGAATTTAAAGTCTCATATCTAAAGTTTCTATTTTTATACATTCAGAACTTCAATACATTTTGATGTTCCTCTGTTCTGTTGTGACAATAATATTTTAGTGAATACTCAACTATAAATAACTATTCTTGTACTAAAACCTGCCTCTGCTGGACTGGAGCTATTGAGGATTGACTGATTCGGTACACTAACTCATACACTGTAAGCAATTTATATTTTGCTGTTGTTGTTATTTATCAGAACTGAACAGAATTTGTCTCCAGTCCTATTCAAAGTTATATTTATGAAACTTACCAAGTCTTTTAAAACTGGTAACTTTGATTTGGTTGTTGTTGTTTTTGTGTTTTTGTTCAAAGTACTTTACGTTTCATATCTTAAGCTTGTATTTTTATACAGTTTATGTATCAGAACTTTAATATATTTTGATGTTCCTCTTTTCTGTTGTGACAATAAAAGAAACAAGTTTCCTTTTAAAATGCATTATCATATTATGTCAGTTTAAACTCATAAATAACTACAAATATATCGGAATATCGGATTTTAAAACCAACAAATATTTGTATCGGCCTTCAAAATTCTTTATCAGTCTGGCTCTATTAATTAGCACTAGACTGTGGGTGTTTCTGTGAAGAATCTGAGTGGCTCGTACTCATCAAGTCATTTTGTGAAACCCCCCCAAATTCTCTGTTGTCTGATTTTGCTCAAAAGTCTTCAAAAGCTCCAAAAAAAGCTTCATCACAGTTTTTGTTTTTGTACAGTTAATTCAATACTTTTTTTTTTTTTTTTACAATTTTTAAAGATGATTTCATTCCCTTTTAAAATGGTTGATGGCGTTTGTGCTTTGTTTCTTTTCAGACCTTTTTTAAACTCTACTGTTGAACTAGTGTCACTTATGACAAAAGAAAAAGTTAAACTGGTTTTGTCTTTCTATAGAGGAATTTTAAATATATATATTTAAATATTTCATTTATAATAGACCTACCATATATATTGAAATATGCAGCATAATGTCATACACAAGCCAGTTTGTATTGTAGTTTGTTTTTTTATATAATTTTAGAACAAGCCCTAATTTACAAGAGAAGACTTTAAAAGTATGAGAAATACATTAAATAAATACACAACAAAGACAATTATTAGAACTTATATTGTAGCTTGTATAAGTCTAAAAGTTATGGGTCAATTTGACTGAATATTTTAGTTGTGCATTAACTGCACAAAATAAAAACATATTTATTATGTTTACACACTGAGATGCAAATAAGTACAAGTAAAATATTATGTAACATTATTCGTATTTGGTGTTGTATTTGTTTGGTTTTTAAAATATTGTGAGGGTAAAGTGGGTTTCTCAGACTTACTTTCAGTGTTGCATCAGAGGAAACCAAATATTGTAAGACCAAGCAGACAAAACATACATACATATATATATATATATATTTATATAAGTTGTCTGTGTGTATTTATGTGGACTTTAACTCTGTTGTTTATGTGAGGCTTATTTATTGACCAACAACTAGCAACACTTTTCAAAGGAAATTTACACTATTTGATGCATTGCTGCCATCTAGAGGCATGGAGTATCATTTTCATCTTTCAAGTCAGGAAGTGCTGTCTTGTGAGTGGCATAATATACATAATAAATGTATTAAACAGAACTAAATAAATAAATAATAAAATAGGTCAAAAAATTGTTAAAATAAACATTTGAAATTATTAACAATGACTTGAGTAGTTTTGCAATGCAACCAATGTAGCTAAATAAATGAAATATGTGAATATAGCTTTGATTTATTACAAAGCTTGCTTGTATGAATAAAATCTAAAAATAAAATCAAGACGTGTGTGTGTGTCTTGTGTGCATATATGTTTTTACACACAGATACAGACAGACAGACAGATATTAGCTACTTGGTAGTAAAAAAAAATCATTTATTATTATTATTTATAATATAAAATCCTCCTAAAAAGTCTAGTAATCCTTCTTAGCCCCTCTCCACATTTTCAGTGGCATCTCCACTATTCACCTTTTAGAGATGTCCTACTGCAGAGCCTATGAGCTCATCAAGCAACGTCGCCATGGTTACGGCTGCTGTTGCGGCTCAGAAATAAGATGGCTGGTGTTTTTTCCCCCTTCCTTTTTGTATGAATGAACCAGAGCAGCTTCGCCTTTCCCCCTCCCATCTAACTTCACTCTTTTTTCTTCACCCTCTCTCTCTAATCCAATCTCCCGTCCTCCAATCCGCAGCCAAGCAGAACAGTTAGTGATTTCAGCTGATGAGCAGGCAGGCAGCGATAGGCCGGTGTAAGGAAGAGGTTATAGCACAAGGCCTCTCTCCTGCACCGACCAGTCACAGTACTTACAGTTTCAAATAAATGTTGTTCTTTTGAACTTTCGTTTCATCCGATCCTGTTTTTATCACAGCATCCATTAAAATATTATCCATATATATATATATATTAAAATAATATGTCTCAATCATAGTGTGTCATCACATAAATAAATTCCATTTTATACAATAGAAAAGTTATTTTCAATTATATTTTGCATTATTACTGTTTACAACAACCACTGTGTGCTTTAGAGACATCTTTTAAAAACATCCAAAAATCTTACTGAATAGTAGTGTTGGTAAAGAAAATACATAAGCAGTCTCACTAGTAATACTTGTCATGTTTGTACTTTTGGAGTTAACTTGTGTCTTGTGACTTGTTCTGTGTATTGTAACTAAGATTCATAGTAGCACTATTGGACCACTAGAGGGTATGTTAGGATTATACTCATTACAGAAAGAACAAAACTGATCATCTGACATTAGAAACGTTAGCCACTATCTGTTCTTGAATATGTGAGTCTGTATACTGTTAGTAGGCTTTGGTTTGTGGCGGTTATTATATGCGCAATTTTCCAAAATGACGTCTTCCTTTGCAGATTCTCTGTATCAACTACACTCTTAAAAATAAAGGTGCTTCACGATGACATAGAACAACGTTTCGTCTAAATGGTTCCTTAAAGGGCCTTTAACATCTGATGAACTTTTCTGTTTCACAAAATTCTCTTGGTGGTGAAAGAAGGTTCTTCAGATTCTAAAAAGGTAAAAAGGAGATCTGAATGGGTCCTTGTTAAAAATCTTAGTTTTTCCATTTGTGTCGTTACATATTACTACAACAAAGCACATGTGCTGTGTTTGTGACATATGCATTTGGGTAGGTATGAATGGGCTAGAAAAAACAAAACAAAGTTAAAGAAGGGACAAGGGTTTCAGTTCCAGGGGAGTTTCAAAGCAAATTAAAGCTAATGTGCTGAAAGAGGAGATGCAGATTCTGAGCTCCTGTTAAATTAGTTGAAGATACAGTTTTGCTTTTTTTCTACTGGGAAGTGAGTTTCTCTAACTTTTAAAGCTGACTCACAGGGGTCATGTTCACAGCATGTTGTGTCACACCCCCTCTTGCTTGTTGTTAGCCTTTAGCCTCTGTAAAGTCTTCTTGCTGTGGTCACATTCACTCTCATTTTAATTGCAGAGGGGGTGGGAGCAACTTGAAGGAAAGGCATTGGTGTTTTGTCATGCCTAGTTGGCCTCTAACCTCCTCCTCCTCCTCCTCCTCGTCTTGGTTTAAATCAACAAAAACTACATCTCCCAGACATAGTCCATGCTGCTATCATAAGTCCTCTTCATTCAGGTTTATTCATTCATCATTATTTTGATTTCAGAATTCTGACTATTATGACAAGAAATTGCATAACTGCATCTTATTAGGTATGCTTTGTTTGTAAAAAATAAAAAAAAGCACTGTTCACACTCTGGTCATGTGGTCTCAGTATGTCAGCCACCTTTAGCATAATGTTACATGTAGTTTCATTTACAATTTATTTTAATATTTTAATATTTAGCCATTCAACTCTCTCCAGCTGTTCTGGATACTTAGCCTAACCATAAACAATTGTGTCATTATTTAGTCCCCCTTATGCCATTGGTGTAGTCAGAATTTGAATTTGGGTGAGCCCATCTTAAAATAAGTGAGACACTCTATAATACACGTAAACTATAATTTCTGCATGAAATGTGTGCATTTTCAAGTGTTTGTGCAGAGTGTAAAATAGTAGTGCACTTAACAGTTAACATGGAGATGCCAGAGTGATCACTTGAAATACTTTGTCATTTTTGGTCATACAGGCAAGAATAAATAAATACGTTGTTTCAATCTGTTAAGGGTCTGTGCTGTAAAACACTGAAACCAGATAGGAAACTATTTTTTTGGCTGCACAATATAACTAAATTAAATTGTAATCGTAATTTGGCAAAATCTATGATTGTCATGCATAACTTTCTGTAAAGCATAGTTCTGTGATCAGTAGTAGATCTCCACCCAGAGGAAGCTCTCGTGTGGAAAGTTCAAATACGCCTCGCCCTCGCCGAAGAAACCCAGGAAAGGGTTATCCACCTTTTTCTTCAATGCGGAAGTAAGCCTACAGGTGAGGCAGATGCTATAGGTAAATCACGAGGAGAATAATGGTATAGAGTTTATCACCGCTTAGACTACTATGAAATATTGCGTGCCTTATTCTGTGTAAGAAGCCTCATCATCTCAAAGAAGGATTTATTTGAAACATTCGACTGTCATTATGAAGTAAGTTTGGAGTGTATTACGTATAGTACGTTATTAAATGTGATATCTTCACATGCTTTCAGATTGAGGAGCATTTACTACCCAGAGCCGAAGTTCACACAAAAGATTTCTTCAGTTTCATAATTGCACGATTATGCGTAGCTTGTCAGTGAACTATGGTTCTGTATTGCTCTACACCTAAAAGAAGGTGATGGCGATTTACTACTGATTACAGAACTGGCTTTACTGACATGGCAATCACATTCGGTTAACTCTACTATTTCTCTGTTGCCTTGAGCGCATCAAAAATTAACCAAAACTCTGCAACCACACAGACATGAGAAATGTATCTATGGATCGCAACATGTTTTAATAATTAAATTTTTTCAGTTAAAATTTTTTTTTCTAAAAAATATCTATTTGTGTTTACAGAAGAACATTAGTTGTATACATCTCGGACAGTATGGCATTATTTTTGGGTAGAGCATGTCATTACTGTGATTAAATAAAATGTGTGCTGATGAAAGCAGTGGATAGAATTTTAGATTTCTTATTCTTTATTTAGTCACAAATGAAAACAGTACAAATTTCTCTCTTTTCTGTAATTCTTGTGCTTTGGCCTTGAATTTGCTTCTGATGCTAGCGTTGAGCAGGACAAATGCTCTTGTACAAATTATCGCAGAACCAAAGCAGGTCATGGGGAAGATGGAGAAGATACGCACTTTTTAAAAAAATATTTTTTATTGCATATTATTCTTAGGACACCTGCTACGGTCTGCGCATATTTTCTTTTCCTTCTTTGATTTCCTTCACAAACGCTGCTATTATTTCCCCTTTTCTTTTTTCCATCCACGCTAACCCGCTCTTCGAAACACGCACGCTCACGTACAGCCTCTGCCGCGCACTCACACACTCGATCGCTTGCTCTGCTGCTCTCCTGCCTCCCCCCTCACTCACACATACACTCACACACACCCCTTTCATAAGGTGCTGGCAGCAGCAGTGTTAGCAGCAGCAGCAGCGACGGCATCAGCATTGAAAGAGGAGGGAGCCTCAGAGACAAGATGTAGTCGCGTGAATGAGCGTGTAGCCTCGCAGCCGCCGTCCTCCTTCACTGTGGAATTACGGAACAAAAGAGGAGGACTTTCTTCTGCATCTGCAGTTTCCATTTTTCCACCTTCCCCCTTGTCGCGTTTTTTCTGCCCTCCCCTCGTGCGTGGCGTCGTTTTCGACGGAGGCTAGTGGCAGAGCTGGAGAGAAGGGAGGCTGACACGGGCTTGTCTGCGGACTGAGATCACCAAAGCTTTGAGGTCACCTCAGAGGCCGTTCTCTCCATTCTTCTTTTTTTCCCTCCCCCTTTGCGTTTTCTCTTTCCCTGGCAGGCCTTTTGTTTTTCAGCGGACTTGTCCGAGGGGCTGCCGCCGCCGTGCTGAATTGGGCTATTGTTGGACAGGCAGGCCTTTCTCCCTCCCTCCCTCCCTCCCTCCCTTCCTTCCTCTCTCCCTCCACAATACCCTATCCTCCCTCCCTTCCTTCACCGCTCCATCCTTTCATCGCAATGCACCTTGCTTAAACTCATATGTGTGTTTGTCGGTACGTACGCACTGTCCGCAATCGTCTCCGCGCAGTTACTCGCTCTTCTCGCCCCATTCCCACCCCGCCGTCCCCCTTTTCTCCCATTCCCGCAGTGCCTGGCAACGTAATGTGCCCTTCGTGGCACATGAATCCGGATGTTTGGCAGGGGGTCGGCGGGATTTGTTCCAGCCAAGGGTGATGCCTCAAAGGACAGCCCAGCCCAGCGCTCCCACGCCCACCTCCAGCCAGCCTGCCCATCACTGAGCACGCCCGCCTGCACCGCCACGTGTCACCCCCGGTTCGCGTGCGTACGTGCGCGTATGTGTGTATATGCGTACGCACGTGTGCATGTGCGAGAGCGCCCTTACCATGACTCTGGCCTGATACCTGGACTGGGGTGTCCCCTGCCAATGTGGGGGAGGGACTGAACCTCAGGTTACTCCCCACCCCCTCCCTCCCCTTACCCCCTTTCCCTCTCTCCCCTCCTTTCCCCCTCCACGGGTAACCTGCCAGCATGAAGAAGACCCGCAGCACCAACCTCAGGCGGGCCTGGCCCAGCTCGGATCTACCGGAGCGGGCCTTGGAGCGCATCCGCTCTCGTAGTGAGAAGGACTACCACCACCATAAGCACTTTCCACCACCCCCTCCTCCAACCCACATCTCCCCTTCTCCGCGGGGCTACATGACACCAGGTGGGTCCCCCAGAACCTCTTTTTCACCTTGGACCAGAGGCCATATGTCAGGCTTCCACAAATCTGGACCACTGCAGAGTTTAGCTCAAACCTACCTCACATGCCTGTAAATTTGAAGTAACTCTCAAGACCTTGATTAGCTTGCATAGGTGTCTCTGATTTGGGTTGGTTCTAAACTCTGCAGGGGCAGTGGCCCTTCTGGACCGAATTTGAGGAACCCTACTGTTAATGTTTGTTATCCTAGTACCTGTCGTTCTCCATTATCGATTGAATGGCTATGTGAGGTTGCTGTGTTTGATGTGCTAATAGACAGGGGCTTTTGAAGCATGCTGTAGTGGTGAAGCAGTCGCATCAGCACAAGCAAAGCAGGGGATGAAATCCACCATTTTGGTCCCAGAAATGGTTTTACAGTATTAAGTTTGGAGCATCGTGAATAACCATTGTGGCAGATGATTTCAGAGATTGTGAGATGGCTCACATGGTTTCATGGCAGCTTTTCTCCATTTTGGTTGTGAGTCCTCTGTTGTCCATAATATATATCTGGAGAGCTGGTCAGGCCTGTAGAGGAGCTCAATAGTGAAATGGCAAGGTGACACTACCTAAGTTTTTAAACCTTATTTTTGATTTGTGTTTGGGGTAAAGAAAGTTGCCAGTCCTTTTAGTTTGGTGCGATATATCTGCTTTCATGTTTCTGCAGTGGCGTGTGTTTATAAGTTGTGATGAATTGGGTGCAAAGTTAGAACAGAGACTTTGAAAATCTGTTCTCTTAGTTTGAAGCATATCAGGTAACACTCAAAAATGTTTAATTGTAAGAAGTATTCAGTTTCTGTAATAAAATAGGCCTATAATGTAACATTAGATCAATCAAGACTGTCGCATCCTAAAGGTCTTGACCTTCTTAGCTTTATCCAACAATTAAAATAATAGAAATATGTAGTAATTTTGCATCTTTTGAACTGATCAGTTTGTCACATTAAATCTACAACATTGCATTACCTACCAAATTAAGTAAACTTTAGTCTCAACATCCATCACATTCTAGAATTTGACCCATTTACCTAAGCTACTGTGAAAATTGATGATCAAACAAATACTGTCTTTCTAAGTATTGGCTAATGAAGTTAACATTTTAGCCTAAATCAGCTAACATTTACTGAGTGGTAGCTTAAATTAGGCAAGATCTGTGCACTTATTACCCATTCTGCCAAAGTGATTTGATATGAATATTTAAAGACGACAATCACTATCATTTTGTGAAGGTAAAGTACCTCCTTTCTTTGACCATATGCTAAAAAAGTTTATGTCCCCAGGTGTCAGACCCTATTTTTTACCCCATGGAAAGCATCACAAAATAGGTTAAAGTTCACCAGACGAGGTTTAAATTGACTCAAGTCAGATAAAATGTATTTTTTTTAACGTGGCAATTCCTTTCTGTTCCTCTGTTCTTTAAAGGATTAGTGAAAAACTTGCTGTTCCCCCACCATTAAAACAGAAAAGGAGATGTTTCAGAGAATGTTTGAGCTGCTCTTTTACATTAAATTTCATGTTAGTTGAGAAACAGTGTGAAAAGTCAAAAATCCTACATTTAAAGCCTATAGTGCAGAGTTTCAGCAATTTCAGGTATTATGTTGCTTTTTGCATGTTTCACAACACATTTAATATGAAATGTCCAGCAAGTGGTGATAAAAGTGTATTATTTCTTTCATCTGAAACAGACTAACTTGAATCTGGCAATGTTTTTTACACTGGTTATTCTACTTGTATGTTGTACTTTTCATTTTAATTGTGATAGTTCCATTGTCCTGTGGCTGAAAATAAAAGGTTAATGCAACTGATGCCCAAAAGGAAACATAAAACATACTTAAAAAAAAAAAACATACACTTTTTGTTTTTGTAGTAACCATACAATTGTAGCTAGTTTTTTTAAGACTTTAAGCTCTTTTGTTCCAAGTGCAATGCTTTACCAGGTGAGCTTCCAAGCAAGTTTACTACATGAGAAAATCCATTTGTGTGGAGCAATATATGTTATGCAAACATCAAAATGCATTCGTTTATAAACGACATAGACAGTTGAGCTCATAATTGTGCAAGAACAGTGCAAAAAATAAGTAATTGTTTAGTAATAATCTGTCCATGTAACCATGAACTGTGTCAAAATGAATTTTCCAAGTTCAAGGTTGTTGATGTTTTACATGTATTCAATTCGTCTAGAAAACTCAACTGCAACAAAAATGTAGGTAGAGATGTTTTTGCATCGAGCCTATTTTGGAAATTTAATTCCTTATTTGCTAAAAACCTGTCCTGTATCATAGTTGTTAAATCTTACTCATGCTGCTTACAGTAGCATGTCATATTTAGTATATACTATGCATATCCACGAATGACAAGATGACTTCATTGGAGGACAACAATAAAGCTCAGATAACCGCAGCATACATATCAGTGCAGCAAAAGCTCCTTTGTTGCCTTGCTTCCTTTTCAGAATGGCGTCATTTTAACAACCAGCTGTGTGCCCACCTACAATAGGTGTCAAGATTGTCCCTAAAGTTATGCTACCTTTGCCTGTTAGCAGAGGCTAATTGCAGTAGACAGACCTATCCTTGACTAACCTCAGTGGCCTACTGATATTACAAGTGAAGCCAGCTGTTTTGATTAAGTTCAGTTATATGAAATACATCTTTTATAAAAATGTAAAAGTCTTTATTTTCTTTTGACTGACTGAATACATCTTTGCTGCATAAAGGTATTCATCTCTTTAAAAATGAAAGATCTTACTGACCTTAAAGTTTTGAATAGTAGTGTATATCATAGTTATTTTATGTGTCTGTGGAACATTTCGTTGAATCCTGCACTCAAAAGAACCAACATCTTCTAAAAAATATTTCTACCAAAAGAAATTGCTCCTAATACAAAGTGGTAAACTAAAAATCATTGTGAATTTCACACTGATTGTACGGTAAGAAAATAGGCGTTACAAAGCACGTTTGAACCACACTCAATACAAGTTTGCTAAATCAATGCCCAAGTAGATATTTGGTTATTGAGTAACATTATCCAAAAACTTACCTGACCAAAGTGATGTAAGAAGAAGAGGAAAATCATTTAAACGTTTCTACATTTACTACATTTACAAACCAATAGCATTTTCATAACTGTTTTTAATAACTTGTACCTATAAATCAATGTGCAGTTAGCAAATAAATAGTATCAGTTGATTTCATGCTGATTAAGGGTGTCATCTTGCTTGCCTGTTTTCCACTGAACTGTTTTGGACTTGAATTTAGTGGCACAAAGTAACTACACATACTCGCACGTACGCACCGGCCCAGCTGTGACAGAGTCCCTGATTTAGGCGTGGGAGAGAAACGAGGCCATGCTGGTGCAGTAATAGCCTGGCCTCTGTAGTAATGTGCGTAGAGGAGAAAGAGAGAGATAGAAGAGGCTGTGCTCGAATAAATCGCTGGTCTCCGCCTACAGTCAGCTGATAGGGTTGTAGTAATCATACAGCCACTATGAGAAACTCAGTTAAGCCTTTGGGATATTTTGCATTAAAAATGTCAAAGATGAGTCAAAGATGTGTCAACATATAGCGCCTCTAGCTTCCCCTGTTCTGATGAACACACACACACACCTATTTTAATATAGACCATCTCATTATATCCTCACAACGTCGTTCTATTTTTTCTCTCTTCTACACGTACTATTACTCGTTGCACCAGGCTAAAAATATCCACCCCAGTTCTGGACATCCCAGATGCTGACATCACTAGTGGGACTGTATGCAGGATTTGCATGAGATGATTGAGAAGAGAATGAGAGCATGAGAGAGGGAGGGATGGACGAATGGCGAGCGATCAAGCCACAGAAGTAGGACTGCAAGCTAACATACTGCATGAAAGTGAAGATTCTGCATTGACCCCCATTTGAAGCACCGTTCGTTTACAGTCTGTCCTATATAGCCATATTTGACCTTTCAGTTGAGTAAAAAGAGTACTGATCTCCATTTTGCGCCAGGCCTGAAGGTTATAACAAATCCTTATAGTAACAAGGAACACATATGCATATGGTGTGGCTGTATCTTCGTTACCTCTGTATTCAGTAAATGTGCTTCAGTAAAAGTGTTGGCTGCAGAGTACACAACTGTGCTTTTGGTCTTCAGATGGAAGTGGGTCAGCAGAGAGTTTGGGCCTAGTCTGAGGGGACCACCCTACGCTTTACCCCCCTTCCTCTCTTTTCGGTTATAGCTTGGACCACTATTGAGAGCCAGGGCCTACTGAACTGAGGATGTTAAAGATTCTTTTACTTATAGTTTGAAGTTTAGTCATGTTTTCCTTTTCCTCTAGTTTGCTGGGTTTCCAGAAGACAAAACTTGTTGAGCGACCTTAGGCCCAAAGTATACTTCAGGTGTCAACGGATGTTTTCGCACACACCCTACATATGCAGCCCCGATTTTTCTGTCTGCATGCAGGGTGCATATACAACAGCAAAGGCACCAGGTGAATGTTAAGACAGAAAGTCCACTGTGCATTTGGTGAACTTGTCCATCCACACTTGTGTGCGGTGAAGTGTACTTTGAAAGCTGTGCAGATACAGCTCTGCACAAGATTGAGCGGAACGTGAAAAAATGTGTACCCGGGCCTAGGGGTAACCTATAGACATTTGTAGAGATCTTCTCTATGGCAGTTACACACTCATGTGACATTGCTATGCTATGTGGTAATGAAAACACGTGGTTTGTTTAAAAATAAGTGATATTAAGCTCATTTTGCTATATGCACATACTGTGCGTTTCTAAACATTGTCACAGATGCAAGCACACGTGAAGACTCTGCTCATAGAGCATGGGAGGTTTTAACTGAGTAAAAATACCAGTATTTGCAAGTATATTCAGAAACACTGTAATTTAGGTCTTGAGTGAAAGCAAACAGAGGAGAAGAAAAGCACATGCGTGACATTATACTGGATCTGGGCAGTTCCTAAAGTGACAGCAGTCTACCGGGCCTTAAGGTTTAAACAATTTCATCAAACTATACCTTAATTACAATGAGGTTCAAAAATCTGAGATTGTATTAGCTAGAATTAGCTTAAGCTTGTAAATGAACAGTTTTCAGATTATGAAAAAAATCTGAGCTGTGTTTTGAAACCACTTCTTTGCTACTATACATTTGACTGACTGTATCAATGTTATTACTATTATCCACAGCCATATCACCCTGCAGCCCAAGCCTGGTTGCCCACTGAAGCTAAGCAGGGTTGAGCCTGGTCGGTACCTGGATGGGAGACCTCCTGGGAAAACTAGGTTCCTGTTGGTAGAGGTGTTAGAGAGGCCAGCAGGGGGTGCTCACCTTGTGGTCTGTGTGGGTCCTAATGCCCCAGTATA
>JAUMHQ010000044.1:8205455-8221610 GCA_032361165.1 Enteromius paludinosus | reverse complement strand
CCTCGCCTAGCCTCTGAAGGAAGTGACTTGGGAGGACCAGTCCTGCTAAGGATGTATCCTTGACATTGAGAAACACCTATAGATCTGTATGGTGCATTAGTGACGGCTTGGGTGGCTGCTAGCCTAGCATTGTTTTTGTGAAGACTGCTAGCCTAGCGTTGTTTTTGTGAGGTATCAGCATGCTAGAGCTAAATTCACAGTTGCTCTTCATTATGAATTTCATTGTACCAATCATCCAACTGTTCCCTACAAACTAAATTTTAAGACAGTGAGCTTCGATTTCCAGATTTTCCCAGACGTTTTTTTAACTCTGAAGGGCACTGCAAATGGCATAGGAATACTTTCACATCAGCAAATCATTTTAAAGAAAGTGGTTAGGGAAATTTACCCAAAATGAGTTACGGGTCTAATACTTTTAATCACATTGATTTACCTTAAGTGAGGTTTCACAATAGTCACTTGTCTCTGCATTTAGGTTTACTTCATAAGGATCCTGTGAACTGGAAGGCAGCATATATGCCTGTGCAAGACTCTTGACAAAACTTTAAAGTGCTGAATAACAAAGCATGAAAAACCCATCCATCTACTTTTCCCCAGCCACATTATGCTAACTATCATAAATATCTTTGCTTATCTGGTGAGTTATTAATGACACATTTCATACAGTAAAGCCAGCATTGCACTGTTTTCTATTTTCAGTATATTAGCAGCAAGTAGCCTTGTACTACAAAGACGTTCTTTAAATACGTTAAAGAATATTAGAATGCGATACACTGATTGAAAGTTATAACATGATGAATTATCTCTGATCTCTTGATCTTACTCTCTCTCTTTCTTTTTCTCTTGGTCTAATTTTTTCTTCCTTGTTGTCAAGTGGGATGACGTCACCTCAGATGTGCTTGAACCCATACAAGACAACTTGCACAAAGACTAGATTGCGTCATTTTTCGGACAGAGAGAATATTGAACATCAAGTACTGTCAAGGTTAATTTTGTTTCAATTGTTTGTCGTCCCAGAGTCCTATAGGTCTACACAACTACATATCAATAATAATAACAACAATGGTTTAATTAATAATGACCCTTCTATTCTGCAGGTTCTCTTTCTGTGTGGTTTAGAATCATTTGTAATCTTAGTGTCATCCTGATACTATGCTGTTAAGTATGTTTTTAAGCTGATTAAACAGACTTGGAATCTCTCAGACCCTAAACAGAAATAAAGAATGCTTTTTTTTATAAGGCGTACGATTCTTTGCAGGGCAAGCTGTTTGTTTGTGCTATTCATAGTCCTGATCATAGATGTCAAAGCTGTCTGTTTCCCATGACTATTGATGATGACCAGACACAGACGGAATCAGCTAACTTCTGCATTTTGTACTCGGAAATTCAGTGTTGCCAGATTGGAAATGTCCAAGTGTTGTACCAGAAACTCAAAATCATTGCATTCAGAAGAAAATGATCAAACACGAGTCAAGCGTACAGAATTCAGCTTTTAATGAAATGACCCGCACGTTCCCACAATAGATAAATAAGTAGGCGTACCTTAGTGGGAAGGTCCAAACTCCACCTCTGATGCCATCATGGACCCCAATAGTGCTCATTGGCTTAAAAGCATGGCAGCCTTCCAAATTCTTAACTCATTTTGAGGTATACATGATGAATGTGTACACTGTAAGTAGCCCTATGATTATAACCACAATCATTTTGAAGTGTCATCAAATTCTGAAACGAGGGGATTTTTCCATTATTGATTGTACGTTGTACAGAAGTCAAAATTATTGTGCGAATACCATAGTTATCATATGTCTGGCAACACTGTTGAAATGTAAAGAATAAATGGGTAATAGATTTAAACATACTACATTTCTTTAGTACTACACTCTTATTTATAGGTGAAAGAATAATAGAAAAAGAAATATTTATGGTGTCTGTAAGGTTTTTAAAAGGATTTTAATGAAGGTCCCTTATTTATTTAATCAAAAATACAGTAAAATATTTTGAAATGCTATTACAATTAAAATAACTGTTTTATTTTTGAATATATTTTAAAATGTAATTTATTCCTGTCAAGATAAACCTAAGCTTACTTCAGTCTTCAGGGTCACAAGGCTCTTCAGAAATCGTTCTAATATGTTGATTTGACACTAGAAAGTTAAACAGAATAGTATTTATTTTTCAAAGAAACCTTTTGCAACATTATAAATGTTTTTACTTTCATTTTGATCGATTTAATGCATGCGTACATTTATTTCTTTCAAAAAATCTTGAACTTTGGAATTGTTTATATATAAAACCAATATATTCTACTATATATTTATGTAGCACTCTATAGAATAAGGGATATGTGAAGTGTATGTGAAAGGTGTTATTTACCTAAAGGCCCTTGTGTTTGAGCAGGTTTTGCTTAGTCTTGCAGCCAACATGCTCTCCTCAATTTTTCATTAACAAGATTGAGTGTGAAGCACAAGAGCAGGATCGGAGACAGGAAGAACAGAAAAGTGGGTGCTGGAGCGATAGAGAGAGAGAGAGAGAAATCCTGGCGTAGCACACATCTGAGGAACAAGAGAGAGCAACTGGGATGCGTTGCCATAACAACGAATTCAGCAGGCCACCTACTAGCTTGTGTGTGTGTGAGAGAGACGAAGGAGAGGGTAGAGCAAGCAGATACGTGTGTGTGTGTGTGTGTGCTAGTGAGCAGTGCTGGAGGAGAGTAAAAAAAAAGGTGTGCATGAAGCTTGCTTGTGATTGGTCACACCTCTCCTGTCTTTGTGTGGAGCGGAGCATGTTGGGTAAGTGTCCATCGCCAGAGCCGCCTTTTCTGATGGCTGCAGTACAGAAGCAGAGGGAGGGGTCTCTCTGCACCTCCCTCCATCCTGCTCTCTCTTTCTCTCTCTCTCTCACATCCTCACACCCGCTCTCCTCCCCCTACTAAAGTAAAAACAATAAAATTCATAATGGATGGCAGCTGAATTTAGCGCTAGCATGCTGATACCTCACAAAAACAACGCTAGGCTACCAGCCTCCCCAGCAGTCACTAATGCTCTGTAAGTCATTTAGAGGGTTACGAGCAGCACGTTGCTGTCTGTACAGACTCTGCTTGAACAGTGAGACACACAGGCTGGGATTTGAGTGATGGTCCTTTGCCTGCCGTATACACACACACACACACACACACACCAGGAGAGCAGCAGCTCCGTGTGGATGATGTCATCCTATCTGCATCCTGCAGTGTTAGCAGCGCAGCTTCAGACCCTTTGTTGCCCTTTACGCTATACTCGGACCAGTTTTATGGTTTCTTTTAGCAAGCTGAGCTAAAAAGTGAAGCGTAGCATTATCTTAAAAGGTTTAGGAGTCGTCCAGGCTTATCTCAGTGTAAAACATATGGTTTTTCTGGAGATATTTTGTGGCTTCTTTCAAAACAGATGAATAGATGCTAGTTTTTTTCATGATTAGTGTTTGTATGCTGCTCATAATTTAAAGCTTCTGAAGCTATAAATGTATCTTTTTTTATCTAATTCCTTATCTCATCCCCAAATAAGACTTTGTTTCAATATACTAAATGATACATAACAAAATTCAGCCATGGTTTGGATAATGCTGACTCAGTCCTCACTATTAAACCTCAAAGTGTGTGTAACTTTAACACGGGGAATATATGGAGCTTGTAAGCAAATATGTGCTTTCTTTTTCAGTTTATTAACAATATTAAGACATTTGATGTCTGACTAAATTGCAGACTGCACATGATTTTTGTTTCTTTACTTTAAGGTCCAGTTCTTGCTATTAACAAACCATGAGCTATGAAAATTGTCCCCTAAACTCCTAATTTGCTGCTTGTGATTTAGATATTGGGTAGGATTAGGGATGTAGAATATGGTCATGTGGAATATGTGCTCTATAAGTACTTATAAACATGAAATATGTTAATAATAGGCATGCTAATAAGCGACTAGGTAATTTCGAATTTTAGAATTAGAATTTTAGAATTAATTCTTTATTACAAAGTCATTCCACCCTTTTCCATAGTCTAATGCAGGAAAGTGATGCCTAATCTCTCAGGAGTACTGTGTGATGTAACATGTTTGATTTGCTCTGAGTTGTGCTACTAGTAAATTCAATATGTATGGGTGTTTTTGGGGGATCAATATTGACGCATGGCCTGGGGTCTTTCTGCCTACGTAGGCAGAGGGGCTTATTGCTGAGTAGTCAGTATAAGGTCACATTTGGCAACATGCGATCAAACACCCTGGATAACCTTCACGCTACTGTTGTGACCGGATAGCATCTTGAAACTCCTCCACCCCTCTCCCTGGAGTCAAACTCCTGCTTTCTCCTCTCTATCTTTACTGGTCCCACGTTAACAGTGTTGGAGATATCAGTATCCTAGGTGGTTTTTATTTTCTTATTTGTTTGTGTTGCATTAAAAAACTTAACATTTAAGGACCAGTCAGTTGCCAAACAAGCATGTTCTTGTATAGTAGGACTGAACATTGTTTTGTTTGTGTGTTTCTCTCTCTAGGCGATGTATCTCCGATCAGTATGTCACCCATCAGTCAGTCTCAGTTCATCCCACTGGGAGAGATTCTGTGTCTGGCCATCTCGGCCATGAACTCTGCCCGCAAGCCTGTTACACAAGATGCGCTGATGGAGCACCTTGCCACTTGCTTCCCAGGTAGCCCTCCAGACACACTTATGAACACACAAACAAAGTGCTGTAAACACTAACTGGATTTTATAATAGATATAACCACATTAAGTGTTATAACATTATAAAAAAGTCTTAAACCCATAGAAGGAATTTAAAGCATTTTCAATGTACATTAAAATAATTAAATAAAAAGTACATCTAAAATGTTTTATAATCTAGAAACAAAAAAAAAGAAAAAAATATATATATGTTTAAAAAATGTTGCCAGATATACATTTTAATAATTGTAGAAACTAATCACAGTCTGTAAAAAAGGCCATTGTACATCTTACGTTGCTCAGCTTTATTCAGAGAAATCAGTCAATCAAAGTGCAAAGTGTGCAAACTTCACCTGAATAGAGTCTGCCTGCTTTCCCTTAAAGAGGGAGTGGTAAAAAAAGAAAAAGAAAAAAAGGAACAGAGGCTCTAGGTTGCGTCATGTTGGTATGGCAACAACCACTGTATGATGTAATGGCAGGCAACACTTAACCCTGACTAGTTACAGCTTATCTGCTCCTTTATCCGTTGTGTGTGTTTCTGTGATTGAGAGTGTTGAAAAGCTGATTTGGGTGAAGTGAGGACTTGAGTGCAGTGAGGACACCATGTACCCTGTAGTGCAGTCTGCCCTGTCGGTGCTCCTTGTCTGTGAGTTACAGGCAATGTTTACTTATTTTGCACATGTGATATTAAAATAGAGATATTTACCACAAGTATTACCACAAATGTAATTTCTATTTTTGTGTGTCTTGATTGTGTAAATATATTCCCTCTAAAGCATACTTTGCACACAATGGTAGATCTCACAAAATAAGAATATAGTTAACTGGTGCTCAGTGAAGGTTTCCAAGTTGGTTATCTAAATAGACGTTAATACATGTAACAATTATAATTGATGATTGACTGATTAATCAACTCCTAACAATGAACTGATTGTTAACATTGACTTGTCATAAAGTGTTTCTGTTGTCTTTCATCAATAACATAATTAATAAGTATTCAGCCCGACTTCTTAGTAAACAGTTAGCTCAGACAGCTTAGGCTTAAGAGATCAAATTTACAGTCCAGCTTATGAAATAAGGACAAAACAAACAAAAAAAAGGAGAAATTTTTATTTTATTATCGTATGAATTCTAATGAAGAAGAGTCACAATGGCAGGTTTTTGTCTTGCTACATTGAGGGGCTTACAGATGTGATGATGAAAGATGAGGTAATGACTGGTGTGTTGTGATTGGTGGTGACATAAATCAGCAACCAATGCTCTTCTTTTGATTGGTCTTCTGTAGTTATTTGTGTGATCACACCTACTCACGGTTAATCCTGCTTTTGGCACGTCGGAGCAGTTCTGGATAATGCTGACATCAACATGAACCCACTAATCTGCTACTCCCCACCGTTTTCCCCCCACTTTGCACTCTATTTTTCACATCTAAGTGTTTGCCTGTTGAGCTTTTTCTTTTGAAACTGTAATTGGTATATCGGTATATAGGTATATTACTGTTTTATCACAAATGTTAGCCAAAAAGTTTGTGTCAGCACTTTCATTAGCGCTGTGATCATGAAATTTACATGCGGTTGTATTCTCTTCAGGTGTACCCACTCCGAGCCCAGAGATCCTGCGGCACACGCTGAACATGTTGGTACGGGAAAGAAAGATCTACCCCACACCAGAAGGTTACTTCATTGTTACTCCACAGACCTACTTCATCACCCCCTCCCTCATCCGCACCAACAGCAAGTGGTACCACCTGGACGAGCGGCATCCGGAGCGACAGCAGCAGCAGCAACAACAGCAACAACAGCAGCAGCCTCCACCTCAACAGCAATGCACTTCGCCACAATCTGGAACCATCACTCCCTCCACCTCTGGCTGCGTACGAGAAAGGCCTAACCCTAAGAACCACTGCGACTCCTATAACACCTACCGCGATGAGGTGCCCAGCATTCATACCTCTACGATTCAAAGAAAATCCCCAAAAGAACCCAAAGGAGATCCCCCTTCATACCCCCAACCCCCACCCCCTCCAGCTGCCATTCAGCACCCACCTGACCCTGCCGACAAGAGCAAGAGCATGACAGCCAACTTCTCTTACAAGACGGACACACTGACCAAGAAGAAGGAGGGCAGCGGTGGGGGCAGCAGTGAGAGGCAGTCCAAGAAGTTTGGGTTGAAGCTGTTCCGCTTGAGCTTGAAGAAGGACAAGACCAAACAGCTGGCCACCTTTTCAGCACAGTTCCCTCCAGAGGAGTGGCCCTTGAGGGACGAGGACACACCGTCGGCGGCAGCGATCCCACGTGAGGTGGAGATGGAGATCATCCGCCGCATCAACCCGGACCTGACGGTGGAGAACGTGGCCCGTCACACAGCTGTCATGAAGCGGCTGGAAGAGGAACGAGCTCAGCGTTGCAAGGCCAGCTCCTCAGCACAGCACAGCGCCCGCAGTCGACGCAGCCGAGGCCACCGGCGCATGCCGCATGGGAAGTCGCGTTCGCACAGCAAGACGCGGGCTTCTCGGGGAGACCCCTCTGAGGGCTCCAATCTGGACCTGCCAGCAGTCAGCCTGGAGAGGGACTACCGTTTTTTCAGTCACTCTCTGGTACGCTCGCCCAGAGAGGGAATGTACACAGTGGAACGCAGAAGCGGTGGTGCCTACCTTGTCCACAGCAACCCCAACATCACTGAGTCACACTTTCCTGTCACCCCGGAGTGGGATGTTTCTGGGGAGCTGGCAAAGAGGCGAACAGAGATGCCTTTTCCTGAGCCATCGCGTGGGACATCACATTCTAGAGTGCACAGGAGCCACAGCCACACTCAGGACCGCAAATCGCGCAATGAGCGGCCCAACAAGGCGAAAGAGCGATCGCGTTCTATGGACAACTCCAAAGGCCCACTGGGAGGTGGGAGCTCCACGCTTGGCACGGCTGAGGATTACGACCGCAGTCCTGACGACAGAAGCCGCTACTATACCGATGATGGGACGCTGAGGGCCTCCTCTCAGAAGGCCCCGCACTACTCGTGCATTATGTTCTCTGCTGCCAAGTTCAGCTCTGAATTGTCTGTACCCGACATGGGCAAATTGAGTCTGGATGACTCGAGGCTCTGCAGCCCTCTAGAACGGAACAAGAGCAGGGACAGCCTCCCAGCCTACAGTGACCTGAAGGCCCTGTCGCCGAAGCCTTTGGCTGATGACTACTTCCAGTGCAATACATCGAATGAAACAATCCTTACTGCCCCGCTGCCTCTGGGCAAATCTGACCATGACACTTTAACCCCATGTGACGGAATCCGCAAGGGCTCTCCAGCTGACCGGCAGACACCGCACCTCACCTCTCCTCACCCCTTGGAGTACAAGGAGGACTCCTCCACCAAGGGGCACAATGGTTCCGGCAAACCCACACCGAGCCAGACACCTGAGCCTATGCCCAATGGACGTTTGATACAGCACCAACACAACACTGACCCAGGGGGCGGGGGAGGTGGCGGTAGCACTGGTGGCGGGGTGGACAAGAGGAAAGAGATTTTTAGTAAGGACACTTTGTTCAAACCGCCACACAATGTTTTGACTGTGAGCTATGTGGACAGTGGCTACTCAAAGTCAGGCACTTTGCGTAAGACTCCGCACATGAAATCATCCGAGGTCCTTGACACTCTGGAGACCCAACAGCCGCCTAATTCCACCCCTTTGTCTGCTTCTGCCCCGGCACCTACAGGCACAGAACAGGGTGCTCCCTCCACATCTGAAGCTGCTTTTGACTATTACAACGTGTCAGATGATGACGATGAGGAGGAGGCAGAGGAGGCCTCCCGTAAGGAGGCCGCCCCGACAGAAACAAAGGGGCGGGCAGGGGCTGGAGACGGTGGTGGTGGTGGCGGCGGCGGGACCATGCAGTGGTTGCTGGAACGGGAGAAAGAGCGGGATTTACAGCGGAAGTTTGAGAACAACTTGACTCTGCTTAGCCCTAAGGAGAGTGAGAATAATAACAGCCAGAAGTCGGCTCATTCGGCCCGGCTGGACAGCATGGACAGCAGTAGTGTGACTGTAGACAGTGGGTTTAACTCCCCTCGGTAAGTCCTCACTTCATAGACAGAAGGTGCACAATTGAAACCCATGTTTGAGTGTATATGCAGAATTGCTGACAGTGAACAAGTGTAAAAAAAGGCTTGCATTATTACCAAAGACAGAAGGTTGAGTTAATTATTGAGTAAATAAAATCTAAAATGATGCTCACCAGAAAACATAAATTGCTAATATGCTAGAATCCACATTACCTCTCTGACATCCTACAAAATGAAATACTGTTTTCCATTTTTTTATGTTTGTTCTATTAAAATATTTGATTTTTGGTTTGAAGCACATAGTTGCCATAGGGCCCATATAATTTACCTTCTTATACTGTGATGTATGCATGGTTTTTTCCCCTTATTTGCCAAGGCCACAAACCAGCACAGACAGCCTTAAAGTGGGTTTCCCAGGGCTGTGTATGTGTTAGCAGAAGCCCTTTATGAGTGAGAGGGTGAGGACTTTTTTCAGCTGCTAAAAATAGACCCCTTGTGTCTGTATGACTCATTCAGAGGGATATGGCAGGGGTAGAATAACTGAGAGAGCCTACATGTTCTGCACATGTGCTGCCGCTACTCCTCACAATATACTTACCTCATAAAAATACATGCAAATGCACTATGTTAATATGAATGAATTTTGTCGATTTATTCTTCCCCGGTGTTTTGCCCGTATTTTGAATGACACATTATTTTGTATTGTACTTAAAGTTTAAGGAAAATGTATTATCAAAAAAGGCTCAAGTAGTTTTGGCCTAATAATGATCTCATTCTTTGACTGATACGTCAGTTTGTCAAAAACAAGCTTTATACTGAAAATCTCACAGAAAGCCTTTCTAAATAGATGCATTGTAATTTAACACTGTGTGTAAGTACCAATAATATATTTTATTAACACAACTCATGCTGCTTTTCTTTTTTGTATTGAATTGAAATATTTAAATTTGTGATGTTTTGGAAATTTGTGTAATACAATGCATTTTATTGTCCTTTTTACGATCGTGTACTGATGATAATAGTAATAGGCCATGAATTGTAGTTGTGGCCTAGTCACATTGTGACAGAGCTACAAGACTAACTGCCACACGTCTTTAATTTTAAGACCCCCAGCAGTCTCTACACATACACACAAAATCATTCACTATTTTCTGGATGACTCATCACATTAGCGATGATGTCATTTCACAGCTCCTGGAAAAACACCAGCATAGCTCTTGTGCATAGACATGATTTAGTTTGTGATTGATGTGAGGTAGTAATGCAATTACACAAAGTGGGATATGCAAAAGAAAAGAAACATGTTTCTCTGTGCAGTACTGATATTAAATGCATAATGTCTACAATAGTTTTTCACAAAAATGTCATAGTTTACTTAATCTTGTGCCATTCCAAACCTGTAAGGCTACCTTTCTTTCATGGCACACACAAAAAAAGGTATTTTAATTACTTTTTTTCACCAGAACAGTGAATTACAAGGAAAGCTCCAAGCTTTAGAAAACGCAAGAAACAAAATCACAATAACAGCATAACTAAATATCTGTGAACACATTTGCTGCTTCTACATTAAAGCTACAGTATGTGAAGATTTTCAGTGAATAAAGATTTAAATTACAGTCTATTTTTTTTATCTATAATACATTTATGGTGCTTTTGTGTCCATTTTGAATTGTGTAACCTCCTTCAATGCAAAAGGTGGGGAAAACTCCTTCAGAATTTCTCCTTTTGTTTTTTTTTAAGAAATACAGCCATAGAGCATGAGTAAATGATGATTTAATATTTTATCAAACTATTCCGTTATTCATTTAAATGCACTTCTCACTAAAAAAAGTTCCTCTTTCTTATAGTTGGCTGTCAGTGCTTGTGGTATAGTTGCTTGAACATATTGTTGTCATAAAGGAGTACACTGTTTTTATACAGCTAAACAATACTGCAAACCATACTGAAACCATAAGGGTGAGGTTCTCTTTCTGAGGCCTTGTGTGACAGTTTACATTGTTTCTCATGCCTCAAAAAAATGAATCTTAACTCTTAAACTCTACTTTTCTTCTTTCTCTGTCTCTTCTTCCTCCTCCACCACCTTCTCAGCACACGGGAAAGCCTGGCGTCCAACACCTCGAGCATTGTGGAGAGTAACCGGCGACAGAATCCAGCCCTAAGTCCAGGTCACATGGGTACCACCAGCATCGGCCCACCATTCAGCTTCCGTGCAATCCCAGAGCCCCCTACCACGCAACCTGAGAAACTGCAGAAATCCCCCAACTGCCTTGCCTCCATCACCAGCGTCTGACATGGGCCCATCTGGGTTGACGTAGGGTCAGGGTGATCTGCAGTGTTGGGGTGCCTAAGTGCAGGAGGTTGGGTGACTCCCTCCATCAAGCACCTCGACTACACGGGGACTGTTAAACCCACAGGCATGGCTTCCAGAGACTGTTCCCACAGCATAAATGGTCACTGCAAAAAAAAAAAAGAAAGAAAGAAAAAACTGGGAAAAAAATGGGGAAAACATGGAAAAGGAAATTTCTCATCATAGGATTTACCTTAACAAGCAATTAATCAGGAAATTCTCCAGTCGGAATCAACCGTTATTTTCAAAATAGGCTTGAAGTAACTGGTAATTTAACAATGTTTTGTTTTCAAGAGTATTTTTGTCAGTCACAGATTAGAGATCATCCAGCCAATGGATTAAGTTTGCACGCATTAAGAAATAGATGCCGCTGTGCAGGTCAAAGGTCTTACAGATTTGTGATATTGGTATGCAGTACAAGTTAAAAAATGAGGCAATCTGAGCAACATTTGATTCATGGTTCATAAAGTTGTATAATATTCCTAAAAATAAATACATTTGTCATGACACTGTTAGCTGCATTGGTAACAATGAGAATCATACTCACATGCTTAATAAAACAATACATAGACTGAATTAGTGGAAAAAATGATCTCTTCTGAAATTAAAGTTTTTTTGTTTTGTTTTAAAAATGGACTATTGCTTTTTTTTATTTTATTTTTTTTACTACCCAAACTTATTGTGCATACAATTACTTTGTATGCACCTTTACACTACGTAATGAATTTACCTGTTTCATTAAAGTTCATATTTAATCTCAGGTCATGAATAGTTAACTCTCCTAAGAAGAGGTAAAAACATCCGTCTGTAATCATGTTTCTGTGGATCGTTTCACCAATCTTTGTTTCTTAAGGGAATAAAACGCTCTGTAGACAAAAAAAATCTAAATTATTTCAATTGCATTTTGTCCCAGGTTAATTCAGATGTAGATTCTTTTTATTGTTATTCCCTTTTGAAATAAAAACAGGTGAGTGTTTTACGCCGGTGTGAATCTGATACCTAGTCTCATGAACCAGGACACTCGTGGATGTCATTGTTGGTTTGGAAACATGCTTGTCTTCTGTGTAGCTTGATGGCTTTATTTGTTGTCACGAAAGAAGGAGGATGTTGGAAATCGCAAGGGCGGGGACACGGGTGTTGCGTCCAAAACACTCTCCAAGGAAAAGGTCATACAGTTCTCTTCCTTTGGGCCACAGCGGGATTCAGAGACTAGGCCCTTTTGCTGCTCTGATAAAACCTTCGTTTTTAACGATTGAGTTGAACCCAGACCACTCTGGTTTTTACGTTCAAACTTTGTTTGTTTGTTTTGGTTGTTTTCCTGTCCCTGACCTCAATGGAAAAAATGGTCGACAGATGATATGGCTAAAACGTCTGCCCCAGCCAACACATTGTATATTCACAATCTTTTCATGATTTCAATAAATGCTTATTTTAGGTTGAAACAACTCACTCAATGCAAGTATGTACAAATAATTTGTTCCGCTGTCATTTATCATTTGTTTCAAATGTCACGGCTGAAAAGATTACACCAGGTCTTCACCTGTTGTGTGGAATATACAATAAGTTTCAGATCCACGCGCAAAGGCTCTTTCAACTAAACATTAAAATACTTGCTTTGAACATTTGGAATATGGCTTTAACTGTTAGGCGTGCCATCTCAAGAATGCCCCAGAATTAATGCTTGTGTCCCTTCTGGCAGTGACTGGGTGAGATTTGGGAAAGAGAGCAGAGCTCATGTCGCATCCATTGGTGCTATTATGTGGTGATCTTCCCCTTTTAGCTTTTATTTCTTTCTTTGCTCATACTCTCCACAGTTTTGTTGCTTCATGATGAGTGTTCGGGTGGAAATCCTCCAGTGGGACTTGTGTTTGAATCACTGTCGGCTCACTCCCTCTTGCTCGACTATAATCCACACACACACACCTGCAATCAGCCATGCAAACTACCCTAAACCCCACATACATGCACATAACTAGCTACCTCCACCACCTGTGTAACAACAAGGTAGGGACGTGTACAGATTTGGATTCTTTGCCTGTGGAACACAGCGCTATCAGCCTCTTCTCTGTGAATGTTGACAAGGAGCGGTGGACATTGTAACTAAGAGGACTTATTCTAAAGTAATCAGTATTAAGTGCTGTAGTTTCAACTCGATTTTTCTCAGTTTTTGACAGAAGTGTCTTTTACTTATTTGCAAGTTGTGTATAAATCTGTCTAGCACCACATCAACGGAACGTTTCCAGTTTTATGATTTCCCTCCGATTTGTGTAAGAAGCCATTTTCAGTTCTCTGCTGTTCCCTTCGCACAAATACTTGTTTATATGCTTCATTATTTCAAGCCCAGTGAGTAACCATACCTCTAGTTTGTTAAAAATGCGTCTAAATGGAAATCGAGTGACTACGTTCTATATTATAAATAAGCACCTCAACAGAGATTTCAGGAGTCGGGCCTAAAACAGTTTACTTGCCTTTTTGCTTTTTGGCAATACTGATTACAATAGCATTGTTTTCAGTTTTCCACCTTATATTTGAGAGGTCAGTGGTTAGGGTCCAAACAGCCTCTTAGACCCTGTAGTTGGAGGCGGGATGAAGTTTGTGGAAAGATATAAGCCTAGTGTATTAAATGGTAATTTTATATCATTGTTAGACATCATAGATGTACATCAGAGAGCAACATAAGACAGAGCAGGCACCTCATAACGTCTGCTCTATAAATAGATAGATTCTCAAATCATTGCAACAGAGCTTTACTGAAAGCAACGATTCAAGTCCAGAACGTAATCACTTTTGAATGTTTTTTGTTTGACATTAATACAATCACACAGTCTCCTTTACTTACCAAGGCTCTGTCAGAGGATGCATTTTGGATATCTGTCACATTTTCATCCGGTAATCATTTTCTTTTTCTTTTTTCCGTTCGTTTTTGATAGATAAAAGGGAGTAATGCAGCCAAGACTGCCTTGTAAAAAAAACATGTTTGCACTGAAATGCCTGGCCTCTGGTTGCTGTTAAGTCCATCCAAGACGGATGCTTTGTTTATATTGTAAAATATTTCATATGAAATAAAAATGACCATGAAATGTCTTCCCTTAACATTATGGATTTTAGAACCACATCAGACAACATTGTTTCTAAATGGTGACAGTGTACAGTATCATACTGTAAATGAAATCAATCTGCCATGCTTAGTATAACTTCAAAACAAAAACTGAAAGATATGAGGGATCTTTTTGTAATGTCTATAATATTTGAAAAGAAGTCCCTATTTGTGTAGTAATGGTGTTTCATCGTTGTGGTAGTGTATGTGATAAACCCAGTTGGGAGATTGTGTTACTTTTTCAGACAATAAAATAACATGTTTGGTTATATGTTGTAAATGTCTTGTGTCTTGAAACCTTTCAGTGCAGTGTCTTAAAGTTCTATCATTAGCTGAAAGTGTTTTGGATTGCGCTTCTATCTCATGATGCTGGTTAATTCATATGACCTCAACAATGCATTTTATTTCTGTAATTATTTATACAGTTGGCATGCTGAATGAAAAACCGAAATGATTACCTTAGGGGCACGAAAGACATTTTTTGTTTTCTTTTTATTTCATTGCATTTAATCACTCGTACTTGATGCGTTCCATTTCTAGTGTAAGATTATATTGATCTTCCTATTCAATCATAATCAGAATAATCCAATATGAATGATGAAAATAAATTTGCAAGGCTTCAAGGATCGACTTTATGCACTCACCAGCCACTTTATTAGCTACATCTGTTCAGTTGTTCATTAACGAAAATATACAGTCAGCCAATCAGGCTGCATCCATTTTTTGTCACGTACGTGGTCAGGACGATGTGCTGGAGTTCAGAAAGGAGATTTTAGTGGCATGGTTGTTGGTGCCAGGTAGGCTGGTCTGAGTATTTCAGAAACTGACAATTTACTGGGATTTTCATGCACAAACATTTTTACGGTTCACAGAGAATGGTCAGAAAAATAGAAAATATCCAGCAAGAGGCAAAAATGCTTTGTTGATGCCAGAGGTCAGAGGAGAACGGCAAGACTGGTTCAAGCCCACAGAAAGACAACAGTAACACAATTGATACAACAAAGCTTTGCAGAAGAGTTCATGTGAACACACAACGTTTCATACCAGGAAGCAGCAAATGGGCTCATCCAAGACTGGAGAAATGTTACCTTATCTGCTGAGCCTTGATTTCTGTGTTCATCCTTCAGGTGGTAGGGTCATAATTTGCTGTAATCAACAATAAAGCATTGGATCCATCCTGCCATGTATCAACGGTTCAGGCTGCTGCTGCTGGTGTAATGGTGTAGGGGATATTTTCCTGGCACACTTTGGGCCCTTAGTACCAGTTGAAAATCGTTTAAATCCCATAGTCTTCCTACCTCCAGTAAGACAATATAAAATCATCTCCATGAGTTGAGTATACTCAAACGGTCTCCACAGTCACAAGACCTCAATCCGAATGTAACTTTTTTACTGTACGCTGTATCTTGCCACCATCTAGTGGCTAAACATCGTTTCTTCATGGAATAGACATTTTAGGTTAGATTCACATGCCTATGTATAAAATAGTCAAATGTGCTGAACTGAATTCATATAAACTGCTAGATTTGACAAATATCAACAAGCAGAACCTGAATGACACAGAAATAATTAAAAAGGGTCAGATAAAGTGACATTTTTAAGTGACATGATAGTGGAAAACCTTTATAAATAAAAAGACCTTTATATTAAAATATATTGTGACTTCCCTGCTCTGGCAGAAACACGGGCTGGTCATCATTCCCGAGGATACGCCCAACAGAGACGTCAGCCACGAGTCACCTACCTCAGGCATCACTGTGGTCACACAAGAAGCAGCGCAGGTGCTGGTGTCAGCAGGAGACGGACCTTTGGGTGAGTCTTCACATACACTGCCAAAATAATATATATATATATAATATATATAAGTGCCCCTGTTGTTGATTTTTGAAAAAGAGCTTTCATGCAGTGTGTAACAAGTGAATTCTAAGTGAATGAAAACCTCCTGCAAAGTTTTAAATGTGAAAGTGAA
>JAUMHQ010000044.1:8103163-8154464 GCA_032361165.1 Enteromius paludinosus | reverse complement strand
TAAAATACTATAATGCCAGCCATGTTATTTTATATTATAATTCATATTACAATATTGTAATTAGTATATTTATATTAAAATACATGAACAATTTTATTTAATTAATAATTGTATATAATTTGTAAGTTTTAAACGTTTTAAACTTTTTTTAAATTTATTTTTGCATTTTTGTTTACTTTTGTAATTTTTAATTAAGATATTTTTTACTATTATACTTTTACCAATTTAACATTTAAAAATAAAATCAATTAGTTGCACTTTTTTATATGCTGTATTTATATGTTGTATTGTTGTTTCAGCATCACAAATAAATATATATATTAATAGTTGTATTTAACAATAACACCACATTATTATTATTATTATAAGCCGCCTTAGAAATCTAACTCTTCCTCACACACACACACACACACACACACACATCCGGCACTGATCCACAATCATGAATCAATGACATCCAGCAGAGTTTGAATGGCCTGCAGCAGTGTATTCTGGGACGCTTTAGGTGGGACAGGTGCCTTACTAACCAGACAGTTGGATATACAAGGGATCAGGAGGTATAGGGGCTGGTGGGTAGAGGGGGGTCAGGGACGAAGCAAGGGCAGCAGGCATGGAGAGGAGATGAAAGACCGTTGGAATTTGTACGGACAGCTGGCTCTCAGCCAGTGAAGTAAAAGAGGGCTTAGTGTCACTCAAGATGCCAGCAACAACAAAAAGAGAGTCTGGACAACTAGTGGCTCATTTCCCCCCCCCCGTGAATGCATTAGAAAGTGCAAACGAAAGTATTTACGTTACAAAGAGACAAAGCTGCATCAGAGTTAGAACCTTTAAATAAACTAAGTAAACCATTTAAAAACAGCATGCCTGTGCACTCATAAAATGGAGAAGCTATCCAAATCGTAGCACAAAAGGTAAATGAAAGTTAATTGTTTCAAATAGAATAAAGAGTGATCTTCCACTTCCTACCAGTCACTGCAAATTCCTTTGAGTCAGTGTAAGAACATATTACTGGCATCTCATCATGCCATATTGCCTGTGGGATGTGTACTCCCACACAGACAGACAGGTCAGATTATTCTGACATGTGATGAGTGCTTGATGACTGCTCGAATCATTATTTATTTTCGTTGATTATTTTGCCTCAGTTAGCTTCTCAACCTTTGTTTTTAAGTTTCATTTACTTAATTTTCAGTTACACTGTTCTTAATCCACTAGTCTTCATTTTTGTTTTAGTTTCTGATAACCCTGACAGAAGAAATGGAAGAGTACAAGTTGATTTATTAATGATTGTATACTGTATCTATAATGTATATTACACTCATTCTCAGATTTAGTTAAACTGACTAGTACAATTCCTCAACGCCCTCTGTGTTTTGCTCCAGAGAGTTCATTTCCACAATCATTATGTTGGACTGGGCATGTTCATATACCTCCATCAGAGGCTCACTTCATTGGGTAATTTATGGCTTGCCCGCATGGATTCACCAGCTCCCAGCTGTCCATCACTGTCTGCTGCCGTCCCAGAGAGGAACAGATTTTTTGCTTCTCTTACTTTTTTATGAGTGACTAAAATCAGCCCTTTTTCTACAGTATGTCAGATTTCACATACTGCTGTGAAAACACTTTGTTCTCTCTCTTTTTATATACATTCATTTAGAAATATCATACAAGACCACCACATTTTAAGCTACTATTTATTAATAATCTTCCCCTCAACAGAAGCTCTAAAATAAACGAATGTTGCATGGATCAAACATGTGT
The DNA here is from genome assembly GCA_032361165.1 of Enteromius paludinosus. Lineage (NCBI taxonomy): Eukaryota > Metazoa > Chordata > Actinopteri > Cypriniformes > Cyprinidae > Enteromius > Enteromius paludinosus. The sequence goes on along the minus strand of JAUMHQ010000044.1, from coordinate 8,152,703 downwards.
CATATTATATTTAATTATATGGAGGGGAGGATTTTTAGTCAATAACAAATATTGGTCTGTTCATCTTCATCCTATTATCTCCTGGAAGAAAGAAAACTGCTTGAAGAATGACAAGCTATTTCAAAATGGTAGCAAAACGATGGACATTTCAGTAGGAGCTTACAGCAAACATTTACCATTTGAAAGGTGAGGAGAACTATATTTTTGAAGGCTATAGAAACTGTGATCTAAGAACAGCTCATCATGTCCCCACGAAAGGGCTCAAGGATAAACAGGTTCAACCTTTAAGCAAGGTACATGGGGACAACCTCTGCTGATCACCCTTTTAAAGCCAGGATGAGAGATGAGAGTCTCCTTAAGAATTCATCAAGGCAGTCTCTCCCCAATGACACGTGGTCATAAATGTTTGCTGCAGAGAGCACTCTAGACTGCTTCGTCTGGGTGAAGGTCACTCACATGGAAATGTCAAATGTCTCTTCATTGGTATGCCTGAGACCTGAGCCGCTGTAGCTCCACTTCATCAACGTCATTTAACAGCAATGACACTAATGAGCACTCATTTAGTCCTTATTAAAGGTTTTATACCCATGTCATGTTAATAACTTTTAACAGGCAGATAATGGGCCGCTTTCAGATGGGGAAGGAGAGGTAACGCAAGTGTATTTTAATAGATTTTTGTTGATATTTAGAAGTGCGTGGGTAAACACATGATTTCAAAAGATTGCCAAGATCAATGTGGCTTATGGTGCTGCGCATTTTAAAACTTTAGTGTAGGAGTGCATTATTTTTGTGTTATTCATTAGAGAGGTCAGAAGTCAGAGGTGGGCTTACCATTCTGAACATCTAAAATGTGGTGTTTGTCTAGGGTCCACCCTCCCATGTTTGAGGCGTCGAGTTCGTAACCTTGGAGGATGGCTGTTCTTTTCTCCCACAAGATCAGATCCAAACAGGACTCGTATTCGAATCCCACAGACACTGGTGAGAGACATACTGGTGTTATTCATGTATGCAAAAAGATCCTATAAACATCCTATCAAATTCAGACTTTGTGAGAACTGCTTGAGAAAGTAATCAATACAGACTAAGTCTCAACACCACATTAAGAGGCATGCAGATAAATCATCACATAAACATTGGGCTGATAAACCGCACTCGTTCACAGGGCCTAATCAGATGTCCTACACAATATCAATTTATCTTTAATGCAGCCTGCCTGAACACTGCAGTGTCTCTATCATAACTTTGGTAAATCTCATAACAGATCTGGGCTTCAGCAGGTGCAAATCGCTTTAAATTTATAACTGTTTTCAGCCGATCATATTAAGAAAGCGACCTTATGTCCCCCAGAGAGAATCAATAAGTGCACTGCTATTCGTTGGGCAAAAAAAATTACCTGCTTAATGCAATTGGCAAAGCAAAGCCTGATGAGAAGGTGAAAGCCAATCAATACTCACGAGACCTAGCTAACCTGTTTACAATTTTACACAGTCCACTTTGTAAAGGCAGAACGCATTCCGGGTTTTGTGGGGGAAAAAATGTCTTTTGTGGTTCAACATCTTGTGAGTTTGTTTATGTAAGGCGCTGAAAAGCATGTCTGGTTTAGTCTGGCCTACTGCCTGCCACATCATCAGCTGAAAATAAACTGAGGCACTGTCATCAGCAGCTGGCTGTCTTTCTCAATGCTAGTGAAAAACAAAGCCACAGATTCGCCTTGACCTTCCTCAGAACAGAACGAGGCATGTTGTTCTCTGTGGTTTTGCTGATGGGTAATCATACAAGCTACAGAATACAGTCAGCATAAAAAATGCCACAGTGAAAAAATCTTGCTTCCCGTGCTATTGTTAGCCTTAATCATAACTGCTTTGTTTTTCATTTACAGTTCCTATTTGCATAGGTATATTTAAGGAGACATCCCATAATGCAACTGTCATAGTGGCACGGGCCATTAAGCACATCTATATTCTTGCATGTAACAAATTCAGGCTTTCCACAGAGGGTAATTAAATTATTCCTTGACTCTGTGCATCTAGAAAAACGTGATCTCGAAGCAGTTGTTTATAAAGCTGATTTAATATTAAACATTAGAAACGACGGGAAAAAATGCTGTTAATTCTGAGGCTTTTTTGGAAAGGTTTTCAGCAGAGGTGTGTGATGCTGCATCAATTAACACTCAATTAACAGAATCTTACGAAAAAGTATAATTGGATGAAAGTGAAAAACTTTTCACATTTAATTGTGCTCAAAGTAAAAACAACAACAACAAAAATCTTTCTCCTGATCTCTGTGTTTTTACTCACCCACAGCCTCTGACAGGCCGTAGACTCTTTGGTTGTACGCATCTGTTTTGTCCCAGATGAAGGTGTAGGATAGGTTGGGTTCTGCGGGGAACCACTTCTGAAAGAGGCGTCCCACCACTGCCACCATCAAATGCACCTTCATGAGGTTAAAGGGGATGGTGGCTTGGGTCATGGTCACCTTGAGCACTGGCCGGTAGCCAGCCGCCCGCGAACTCAGATACATCAGGTTCAGGTCGCTACCCGGAATCGCCGTCTCCTCCTGAAGAACCTGCACATCAAAGCAAGGAAGAGGTGAAGATAAATGAAGATGGGGGAAAGGAGGAGTGACTCTGGAGCATCTGGAAGAGGCATTAGAGCTGAGGATGAGGCCTCCAATTTTTCTCTCCGCAGGATTAAAGCACATCTGTGCCTGTGTTTGCTCTGACCACCATTTACTTGACATCTCGGATCTAATGAGGGAGATTTTCACGGGCGGAACATGCTTATATTTGCATCACTGTCGGAGGCTATTACTGTTCCGCATTCCACATGCTCGACCACGAGAAATAGTCAACAGACAGAGCAGTGTGGACCGCAACTTGCAGTAGAAGAGTTCAAACTGGATTGATTTTAGACTTTCAGACAGCTGGCCCGTCGTGCCGGATGAAACACAGGCGTGCAGTTAGTGGCATTTAAAGGTGCCCCTGGTGAGGAGTCACCAAAGTTCAGAGCATTAGTGCTAATTTCTCTCCCTCTTTGAGATGAACAAAAGGAGCACAAGAGATGAGGAGCAGCTTGGATCAACAGAGAGATTCTGCATCACAGCTTTCTCCTCAAGTGCTTAATGAAAAGCCAGTCGAGGCACTGTGGAAAGACAGTAATCCCCCTGTCTTCCAGCTCATGGCATTGTCAAGTGTCCTACTGGGAGGGGACATTTGCTTTGCTCTAACACAGAGGACAAAGGCAGCCAGAGGGAATTTCTTTTCTTCTCCCATTTTTTTTTTTTTTTTTTTTTTGGACGCTGCTGCACTTTCCCGGGGATCAGTAGAGGGGGCTAGATGGCTTTGGGAGAACCTTTGATGTGCAGTCTGTGGCTGCAACAACAAAAAAACCCAGGCAAACAGGAAACTAATAGCAAGTAGGGGATAAAATAAAAGGACAGCAAGTTAAACATTGGTGGTTTTAACTGATTCTTACACTTGACTGCAGCATTATTCTCTCAATTTAAAGAGCCAACACTGCCTCGCTAACACCAGCTGATGCCATCCACATGTGTTAGTGCATACCCTACACTCGTAGCTTTACTTAAGGGCGTCTATAAGCCACAATGCATTCATGCTATGCACCCAGCCTCCCCTCTGTGAACTTTGATTACAGAGTCTGAGCTAATAACATGCTTTACTCTGCCTGCTATAAGCTCTTAATAAATGGCACCGCATGCGCTGCCGTGTCTCTACGTGTGTAGCTGTGTTATTCTTAGCCACAGGGGCAAGGGCCGTAAGTGCATATGGCTGCATTAAAGCAAAATATTTTCTCATTTGCCAAATGAAAGGAAAGATGAAAAAGGCTTTGAAAGTTCATTTGATACAGCCCATTAAATGCACAGTAATAAAGACCAGATTGAGTTTTATCATCAAGCATTTTTTCACGGTAAGAAAGGGAGCTAGTGTTTCTGCGAAAAAGCCGAATCAATGCGCTCTCATTACATTTAGAGGTGTTATGCTTTAAAAGACATAGTAGTTATTGAAGCAAACACGCAAAGCTTGATGGGAAATCATATATATCTTTCATTCACTGAATGTCTCATCTGATTTTCCACTGTCGCACAGAGGTTTTCTCTGGACGTGAAAACGTGCCGTTCTCCTCCAGCCAAATAAAATTTTTTCCAGGCCTGCGCGACGGCCAAGTGGAAGCAATACGCCTGCCCGTTCGGTGTCACGGCCGCTAAGCGTTACGAGCGCTGGATGAGGGGGGCTGAGGGATGTCTGTTTGCCATTTATGTGTGACGCTCTGGGTAAAAAAAGACCTTGGAGGCCATTACAGCTGAAGTCCAAAAGCCCCATATTAAATGCTAACTTGGTTGGGTCTGATTACCCCTGTTTAGAGTTCCTCTCAAAGCAGGCTGTAATTCAAATCAGGGCCCATCTACTTTGATGAGTGGGGTTCCACAGAGGGGACAGACGCCCCTGTTGGGACCGAGGAGAAACATGGGAAGAGGAGTGTGGCCTGTTACATATGCTGCCGACAATAAGGAAGCAATTTTTCTCCTTCATGTCTTGGAGCAAACTCGTAAGACAGCATATGTGTTGGCCCTGAGTACTCGCATTACAGGGGATGTTCCCCCCGCCACATGCCACAGAAAGGTAAGAATGGAAAAGCTGGGTTATAGAGGAAAGGATCAAACACACATCTGGACACAAGGTAGGGTGGAAGAGAAAATACAGACAGGCCAGAGCCAAGTTATGGAAACCTCTCAATCAACAAATCAACAACAGCACTGATTTCACATGGCGCAGACTGAGGAATTCAATCTTGACTTTTGTTCTGTCTGTGTTTTTATCATAACAGTTAGCAGTTAGGATCAGTTCACAAAAAAATTGAATTCTGTCATTTAAGAAAGCCATATGAAAGCTATTGAAGTTGTTACTGCTCATCTGTTAACTGCACAAGTGAATCATTCATTCAATTCATTAAAAAAAAAGGAAGATTGACTCATTTACAAATGAAACATTCCTAATTCTCATTTATTTTCATTATACCTAAAAGAGTTGGCAAGATCTTTTTAATATACCTCTTTTGATTCACCAATAATCAAAGTCACATGGGTGAGAATAATAGAGGAATTTTCATTTTTGAGTCAACTATTCCTTTAAGACCTTAAAATTGTTTTGTGCAAGACCCAAACTAAACATGATTTTATATTTATCTTCCCAAAGACCCAGTGATTTATTTGCTCTGATGTGGGTCCAGTTATTTTTACAGACAGGCAGCAAGAGGCTTGAGTCATTTTTTTTTTCTTCTACAGATTATGCAGGGGATAGCACGTGAGGATTTGCACTATAAAAGGAACAAAAGGAGGGTGTGCAAAAGAATATAAAATGCTGACCAATATCTCCTCAATATGTGGGGTTGTGCTGAAGGCTCTTGTGATTTCTAGCTCTTGCCAGATTCAAAACTCTCAGAGTACTGCATGCTGGGTGCAGGTTGAGGGCAAAGAACAGACTGTTTCCTCAAGTTTTCTTAGCACCATCCCTGTACTCAAAGCCTTTTTCTTTTGTGACTGACTAGACTCATTGCACATTCATACTGGCTGCTGCCATAGGATATCCTCTTCTGTGCAAGCTAATAAATGACCATTCAGTATCCAATTGTGGATAGTGAATTAGGACTTTGCTGGGAAGAAGAAATTTGCATTGTTTTAGTTTTATGGATCTGCATCACCCACATTGTGGCTTGTAATTTTGATATATCGTATGCACCTGGGTTTAAAGAGTCCAACTGAGCCTTACCTGAGTCTCTGGAATGATGGGGCCGTTCTCGGGTGAGGATCGGAAAAAGGTGGAAAGTGGTGTGGCCACGATGAGAGGGCTGGGTCGGATGAATCCACTCAGGTCGCAGCTGGGGATGTCGTTTTCCTCTTTCTTCATAACCAGTGTGTCCATTACATAGAAGACATTCCATGGGATCCATACTGTACGGAATTGCGTAAGAAACGGCGCCCGCTCGAAGCTCAGCGTCAGTGATGCTCCTCCATTGGCCAGAATATCAAACCTGCAAAGTGGAAACCGGAATATACTTATAAATTCCAATATTTATTTTGTACAAAAGTTAACAGAAATTGACATGCATATATTTATATATATATATATATGTATATATAATTTAACCCGTCACATTTTCCTCATTACGTACGCATAATATGCAGGTAATGTACTGCGGAGGTGATAGAGTGAGTAACTGAAATGAATTAGACATGAGAGCCGATGGCTAGACCTGGTTTAATTGTCTCCTGCTTTAACCTTCCTGATCCCAGCGCAGGTCTCATTTGAGCCAGGTGTTTCTAAGAAGGCCCTTTCCTTCCTGACACAGGGCCTTGCCACGGTGAAAAATGCATGATAACGTGGCTGAGCCTTTTTATCATTGCATTTGTGTAAAAGCCAAAACTCTTCCTCCACTCTCTCTCTCGCTCTGTTGCCATGAGAGACTTATTAGAAAGGAAATGAGTCAGGAACCGAGCATACTGTCCTATATTCCGATATTTTGCAAAGGCTGCAGGGGGGAAAGCAAGATAGGGCAGAAAATATGCATGTAGAAGCGTAAGAATTCACTCACGTGCGTGCACACATACACACACACACACACGAAAGCTGCTCTGAAGGAGAGGCTGCTGGTGATTGGTCTCTAACAGCTGCGTAGTTGGTACTCTGATTCCCTGTCGGAGTAAGTGGATGTGGAAGAGGTGTGGGCATGATTATCCACTGCCATTTTACGCTCTGCCCTGCTGTGGTGTTCAAGTGCTGCAACAGCTGGCTGAGTGGGCTAATCTCGGACACACTCTCTATAGCCTCCCCCCCCCCCTACACTCTCTCTCTCGTTCGGTCTGGGTCTCCTCCTTCCAGTCCAAGCTCTTCTATCATCACATTTTCTATTAAACATATCTCTCTGGCAGCCTTTTCTAACGCTTTCTCCATCTATCTCTGTGATGCACTGTCTGGGTCAAACTTCTCTCTTCTTAGTCCTAGGTGTGCTCATGTGCTCTCTTTCTCGTTCAAAAGAAAGCAAACAAAAAGCCACTCCAAAATTATGGAGTTGGCTTGAGTATAATTATCTCAAGCCATTAAGCCATGTTTGTTGTTCATAAACATGAAATAGATTTTTTTTTTAAATCTCATCCGGCTGCTGTCAGGTTTCAAAGACCTTGTTTACACCCGGTATTTATATGTGTTTTGGTCTATCTGACAACAAGTGGACAATGCATACAGGTGGGGTATAAGTTGTTGTGACCCTTTAAAATATATTTCTTTTTTTTAAGTGGTTTAGTTTTGTATGCGCATAAAGAACAGAAGAAAACAGAGATAAACAGAATAATGACACATGATAAAAATAAAATGAATAGGTCTAGGAATAAAATAAATGTGCTTCAGAGAAATAATTAACAAGATAATATAACTAAAGGATTTAATTTTTATGGCAGTGCCAGAAGGAGACGGTTGAAAGCATATCATCTTTGTTTTTTTGATTTAACAAAGGCACAGTTTTGTTCTTATTATGAGTATACATAAATAAAGATAAAAACCTTTAGTTTCAAATTGTCTTTATGACCAAACCACACTCACACAACATGTTTACAGCATTGATGGATGTTCATAGGCTTATGTTGTTTTAAACAAATGTCATTATAATTTATGTTTTATTTGATAAATGTATATATAATATTGTATTATGATTTTACAGCTACTTATATTTTCTGATTTATTTCTTACTCTGTTTTGAATACCATTAAAATTTCAAGTACAGGTGAAGTACAGTTATTTCAGAATCATATGAAATATCATATATAAATTGCGTGATTATGTCACAAATATTAGATCCAAACATAAAATAAAAACAAAACACAGGCCCATCGACCCTCCCCTCAAAAGAAATCAGGACAGAATTGACAGAAAGTGAACAGAAGAGAATTATTGGAAAAAACTGTATTATCTTAATACATGGAAAACAGCGCTGTTATTGTTAATTAAAACTATTAAAAATGATTTTCTTCATAAAAAGATAAATATTTAAATAATAAGTTATATATGTATATATAGCTGGAAAAAAATAACTATAATATAACGTTAAAATAACACTGACAAAGAAATACTCTAAAATCATCTTGTGAGCTGCATTTCAAATCTTCTGAAGCAATCATTGATTTTTTTTTTGTGAGAAACAGAATCGAAATGTAAGTCTGGACTAAAAATGTAATGCTCAAATCAAATATGGCACTTTAGATGTCTTGCATCATGTCTGTCGTCAATGACACCTTTTGTGTGCCACAGAAGAAAGTTATTCATACCAGTTAGGACTGACATGCTGGCGGGTTAATAAGGACAGAATTGTAATTTTTCATTCAACCATTTCTTTAAAGACCTGAACTGACCCCATTCAGTCCACCAGCTGCACCTAACACACCTTTTCAGTGATTCTATCTTTAATTACACTGAATTCAATTCAATGGCAAACTTTATTTCATTTGATTGCTGCCTTTCCGCCATTCAGCACTGAAACATGACAGTACACGATGGCAGGCCCTAACAGTCCAGTCTCCTTATGTCTGCTTGAAGATCTTGCCGGTTACAGTTGTGAGACCTTCATGATTGCGGTGCTGCTGCTTCTTAACGACACTGGGATTGGTTTAACAGTACGGGAGAGTGCGGCCCATTGGCTGATTGATTCCACCCTTATAAATCCAATGCATTTTAAACAGGCTGTTTGCTAAAGCACTGCTTCCTGAAGCAATGCCTGACATTTTCAGGAGATGATCTTGGTAGATAAGACAGCACACAATAAAACACATGCACACACACACAGACTGTTGTAAAGCTATAGGAGGTTGCGCATTCAATCAAAGTTTTCACACATTTATGTTTTATGCATAAGTACTAAACATAACTAAACAGATGGTGACATCTGTACTCTGTGCTGTATTATGACATTTAGTCATTTAAGGACAGAAACACTATGGAAGTGTGTATAGGATGTGTTTTTAACCTACATGCCATCCTGCCGTGTGATGGTAAATCCGTGGTCTGGGTAGTGGACAAAGGACACGTTGACTCCAATCAGGGGCGTACCATCTGCAGTGAGCACCTGCCCTCTGATAATCGACACCAGGCTGCAAAACAAAGACACATGGTTGGTAAGAAACCCACACACACACACAATATTAATATGATTTACAGCATGACTGAACATGGATTCCCTAAGCTTTGAAATGTCTAATCCACTGTAAATAACTAGAAAGCACACAAAGTCTGTCTCTCTCACACATGCACACACACACACACACACTCACTCTATGCTTATTTATGTGACTCTTGTGCCCCCGTCTCTATAGACAGTCATAATTCAGTCCCCTAAAGGCTCCAGTGGGATTCTTATGTCCTCAATTCCCAAGGCAGATTCTTTTCCGAGGAGCTTCATAAGGATCGATGTGGGCAAAGCTTTTCTCTGAAGAACTGTAACTTTCCCACAGGGGCATAAATAGCTAAAATACTAAGAAATCCTGCACTGTCAATTACTGTTTTGAATGTTTGAATAAGCACTTCTCTTTCAAATCACACACACACACACAAAAAAGCACCGAAATCAACAAAGGGGTCACATGATAAATATAACAGTTTAAGTAAATATTTGTGTGGAACTGTAGAATAGTTGAACTGAAATAAAATAATGAGAAACACAGTGAAAAATATTACTTTCGATATCTGAATCATAGTTTCAATTAATTTAATATTAATAGGCATAGCTAAAAAATTTTTACAGTCCTAACAAAATAACAAAGCCACCAAGAGTTTCCTGTTCTGGACAAAAAGTGACTTCACTGCAGTTTTAAGGACACCTCGCTCTAATTATTGGCTGTTTTTTTTTCCAGGTCATTACTGTGTTTTTTTTTCTTTTCTAGGGGCAGAATCAGCAGTGCAGCAGTGAATCAAAGTGTGGCGTCACCCCTCACTTGGAGCTGGGATAAAGGAAGTGTGGAAATGACCCCAGGGTCACACGCACAGGTAAACATTCCATAAATAAGCTGCCGTTTCTCATGATGGGACCGTAACTCAGAAATCCCATTTGCTTTGTGTGAGATAATAAAACAATAGTGTCCAGTGTTAGCTGCCACAGCCTGAGCGTCCTAAAAGCATGCTGTAATTCACCCTCCTCAGTGCTGTATTTCTGTCTCATTTGCCCTGAACACCACACATCACACTCGCTATTTGCCCTGCATGTCTTCTACTTTCTCTGAAGGCACCCTGATCACAAAACCAAGGTTAATATTACTTAAAAAGCAAGCAAGTAAAAGAAAAAATACATTCTGTTAACTACAAATGAAACAAACACACAAAAAACAATAGATACAACAAAAATATGTTTATATATATATGTACTCATTATTTAAAAAAATATAAATAAAAATACACAACCTATTTTTAAGATCATACACAGCCTCTGACCGCTTTACCTTTCTGCCCTATCCTCTCTCTAAGAATAACCTTCACAATGTTGCCATCATAAGGATTATGATCCAGGTGGACGTCTACCAAGGTGCCCAAGGTTATTCACTTCATTCTTAAAGGGATCACACAGATGCGCTCTTCTCTGGACCGGACCGCTGACCCTCTTTCAATGCTGCAGTTGTTTTCCATCCAAACCTCACTGCTTTTAAAACACCTTCCATTTTGCCAACATGCACCACGCAGAAGCTTAATCTGCTTAAAAGGCCCCTTAGTGCTGGGACACATGTAGCAGAATGAAAACAAGAGATTTTCATGTACACTGGCTGGGGCTTGCTGAGCCAGGCGTTCAAGTGAACGGACGGCTGAAGACATAGAAGAAACATCTGGAGAGAGGCTGCTGGGATATACAGGGTATGTGACAGATACTTAATTCTGCAAAATTGAGGAGCTGGCACTTTTGCTCCAGTGGCGCGTTGTTTTACAATGTTTATGCTGCGAATCAATAGGTAGTTACCCTGAGGAAACACACAAACAGCAACTGTTTCTTAGCGGGGTTTTCTTTGAAACCTGTTCGACCCAGAAGGCAGAATACAGGGATATATTTAACCGGATTCACAATATCTGCATTTCTTCACTGAGCCAAAATATATATATCTGTGCAGTGTCTTTTATCTCCATTTGTCGTATTTAGTCCAGGATAAAAACCTACAAATCAATCCGAACTTTTCAATGAATACAAAAAACAGAGCCTGTGATGTTTACTTAAACATTTCTATTATTTAGCGAGCGATTATTCTATTTTATCATGAGCTGGGAGGATGAGGTACACATGGTTTGCGTTACATTCGATGACTGCCAAACAAACTCAAAATGGCTGATATTCAGTGCAGATGTGCCCTGCGCAGGTTTGAGCATTTATTTTTAAATCACATTAGTCTACACCTCCCTTTATCAGATGAGTCTTTATCTCACCACAGAGGTACTTAAAGGTTTAATGTCCTCACATATGGGGCACCGGCATTGGACCTATTAAACTCTTTGTTGTAGCTAATCGTGTTATCTGTCATGACCGAATCACAGTTGCCAAGCAATTTTTGAGAGCAATCAAGCTAACTTCAATGTTATTTCCGTCTTAACTGAACATGTGCATTGAGTTACACAGGGGAAGAGATAAAGAAACCCAACGTTATTGCATTATTATTTCTACGTATCAGTCAAATTGAAACGTGACTGTTTGTGGTGTGATCCTTTGTGTTTTTAATTCCAGGTTTCCATTGATATTAGTTTACTCACTCACTGAATAATCGTCAGACATAATACAAAGGAAATTAGGTTGTAAGCACAAAAACGCAAAGAGGGATTGAAATAGCAACAGGTGCTTAATTGCTGGAGTAAAAGGAACGAGCGAGGTAAAACGGAGCCATGAAGGCAGCTGACCATGACAACTAAGAAATTATATCCATTCAAGCAAACAGAGAGAAGATGCTTCGGACAAACCCACGCTCTGGATGTGACAACATAATTAATAGCACTGCTTATTCAAGCGGGCTATTATCAGATCTAACATCTCTTTCCAATAACTGTTATGGTGCTCTCACATACACAATGCAAATCGAGGCGCATAATTTGTAAATTACACTTTAATGCAACTTCAGAAAATCTTTCTCATTGTAACCCGGGTCACACGGTTCTTATGAGGTTTTGTCAGCACATCTGTTTCCATAGCAACTGTATGAAGTCTTTAAGAGGGCTGTTAGGAGCAATTGTGGGGAGACTTTTTTTAAGGTGCTAATATGGTCTCTGGAAAGCAGAAACTGAAGGATTACAACAAAACGAGACTTTTTTCCATATGCCTATCATCTGACATCAGGTCAGCCAATCAATTGTAGTTAATGAAATAATTAGACTAGTGCAATCCATAAAATTTACATCACAAGCCTTCATGAACAAGTGCTGCTCTTCAGTATGTGTTAAATATATTTATTTTAATTAGGTTTGTATTACGTCTCAGCTAGGCCAGTCAGGTCAGTAGATCAAATCTTAATTTTTTTTCCACTGGCCTTACCATTTTTTTATCAGCTATATGTAACACACAACACATTAGTACTGTCAAATTATGTTTATATATTTATATATAATATTAAGTAAAGGAATATAAATATATAAACCTATTTGGGATTTGATAACAGCTATATTAACTTTGTGCTGGAAATGAAATAGCATATGGTGTGAGCCATGACTGATTTGTTTATAATCTTCTTCTATTCCAACTGATCCTAGAAGAATCAGAGAATGATTCTTGTATCCTGTCATCCAGATAGACTACTTCATTGACTTTAAACTTTTGAACTATGCACAATAGCATTCAATGCATCACAAAAAACCCAGTGTACTGGTATTAAACATGATCAATTCATCACTTGGCTGATAAAACCTGGGCCTCTGGGGGATCCTAACTGATAAACACCTTTCTACTTGAGGTTTAATTTGCTCATTGCAGCAGACACAGTCCTACCTTCTGTTAAAGGGGTTGTCTCCATTAATGACATGCGTGTTCTCTGGGCCAATGAGGAAGCTGATTTGCTGATAAAACGACTGGGCGGCTTGCTGTGGGCTTGCAGGTTGGTTCTGGCTGATGATGTCGACGGGGTCAGGAGAGCCGCGGCAGAAGGGTTGATTCTGACACGAGCTCTGCAGGCAGCAGTCTGGATCCATACAGTCCACCAGGCCATCTGCACACAATGCACATCAGAAACATGAGGTGCTGTGTGTTAAAGAGTCTTATAGTATATCCTGTGTCCTTTCTCACCACTTATTTTTGTGTCCAAGCTTCATACACCATCCACCACCATTTGTTCTCTCACCTTTAGGGTCAAAGACATGACTGCAATATCCTCTTGCTTCTTTCACATTGTCAAGACTCTCTCTCTCGCCTCTCTCAGTAAACACCTGGTTAATGCTTTGTGTGGAAATGCGATCTGATCTCCCGCAGGTAAGTGCCATAAACCTCTGCCATCCATCTCAGCTAGTTTATAAAAAGCCCCGTGTACATCTGGCACACCGTCACAGGGGAGTTGTAAAAGAACACATGCAAACACACACACTCACATGCAAACACGCGCTTGTGTTGCGCTAATCAGTATGAGACCAGTTCTTTTTTACTGCACCCTGAGCTGACACGGCTCTGGTGAGATCGAGACAGAGTGTCTGACTGTTTGTTTTGCCTTACGAGTGTCCCGGCACCCCCTGCCAAAAGCACCATGCAACTTCATGTGAGATCTGGACCTCTAGTAACTCTCACACTGCTTTAAATCCGGTCCACTACGGCCAAAGTCAACACGCACATGAAAAAATATCTCCGGAGAGCGCAGACTCTGTTAACATAGCTTGCTCAGGTCACACAAAACAGAGGTCACGTAATGGGATCTGGACATGTATATGCATTTAAGGAGAAATGTATTCCTTTTTTATGTTTGTTTATATAAGGACCTTTATGTTCTCATCTCTTTACAGTACCTCTAGTCAAAGGAAGCCAAATTCAAAGAAATCTGCAATATCTGGCACGATAGCCGTACGACTGAGAATATATCAGAACCTTACTGTATATTTTTCTATCCGCTTTGGAAAAACTTCAAAGCTCCTTGTCAGGCTTCCAGAAGACTGGAAATCCTTCAGATTTACGATGTTACAGACCGCATTATCTCCAACTAGAAAAATAATCTTCTCAAATACTTTGGAATTGCCTTGTGTTTAAAGGTTCATGCATTCACCTCAGTGGAGGAGATTTCTAGATTTTTGTGTGGACCAAACCTCGTAGCGGACTTGAAGCGTGCACGGAACCACACGTGTACCGAAAAGTTCTGTATCCAAATACACACACGCCCTGAATGCAGGATATGTGGAGAAGGATTTACAGCCGCTCGCCCCTTGAGCAGGTCTGTCATTTTTGTTAAATGTAAGCAAAGACAGATGCTCTGTAATTCATAGAGTCGGTCTCCCCTGATGTCTGTAAAGACAAGAAGTGTAACCTCCAGACTCTAAGCTAACCTCTAGTTTTGAGATTTACTTGTCTTTGGTCTTAGGGACGTGTCTTAGTGATGGGCTGAAGGCTGTGGGATACCACAGTGAAAAACTGTGACTAGAAATCAAGATATGCTTAACCTTTCTGTACAAGTGAACTGTAAAAAAAAATTAAGTGAGAATATTGGACCATGTTTTACAAGAAAATTTATTTAATGCATTTCAGTTTTTCCATGTGAAAATGTAAATATAATAGTTTGTAAAATGTGGTTTTTCATTAAAATAGTGTTTGCGCACCACTTAATTATAATTCAGAATGGCCAAAATGGTTTGAGTTTGGTGTTAAAAACCTGCCTGAAAACTTTAGCATGACTTTTATCGAGGAAGAAGAAATTACAATGTCAGCGGTTTCATAAAAATTTAAATATGCACATTTTACCGTTTCCACCAGGGTTATATCCTCGACCTGATTATCATTGACAAATACTTATCTGATATTTACATAAACTTTTCCATATGCATAAATGTGTGATGCATCCCATTTAAATTTTATAATGCTCATCCGTCCAGTCACCGGTGACCTCACCTCCTTCATTGTCCTTGCCGTCTGCACAGAGAGTCTCCATGGCAACGTCACAGCCGGCCCCTCTCCAGCCTGGTTGGCAGACACAATGCCAGCCATTCTGATCCAGCGTGCAGCGTCCATTACTGTTGCAGAGACCTGGGCATCCCTCTGCGGAGACAGACAAAGCCGTCATACACTAGAACAAACGTTCAAATATGTTTTAGACTAAATCAAGTATGTGTTTGTGTGTTTTTATATTTATGTGACCATATTCTCTCTTTTCGTTGTACTGTTGTTAAAAATCATCAAAATTGGCCACAGTGTGTCTTCGACTTGTGAAACACAAATGGTAACCCAAACAGAGATACACTGAGATCGTCGTGAATGAAAGTAAAGGTTTAAAGGTGAACACAGACTGACGCTGGACTTCAAACAGGCCTAGTGAGATGCACAGAGGCTGTAGATTCACATGGATGTAACAGATGCTCTCTCTACACAACCAATCAATTCAAAAGGGATGGCAGAAATTTGTGAGGAAATCAAGGTGAGACCCAAAAGGAAAAATAACCGATTAAGGAATCCAAATGAGAAAATTTAATTCAAGAAAATGAATTAAAAGAAAGAAATTTGAATTTAGAAGGAGAGATCAAAGGAAGAGGGTGAAGGAATAATAAACCAGCAGCAGCATCCATGTGAAGCTACGGCACACAGAGAATCCCAGTGGCATAAAGTATAGGGTGGACGTCTGAGCTGGCGAGAGATTGTGTGCTTCCAGCGCTATACTTTCTGCCCAGGTCACATTCCGCCGGACGGAATCAGAGGAAAGCGAGAGAGGCCAGGGGGAGGGAAGGGGAGGATTGTGGGAGAAGCTAGGCTAACAAACACCGGGGGTCAGGCTGCGGGATGCATGGAGACAGGACCCACAGGATTCCCCAACAGGACCACAGGTGTGTTTTGTGTGTGAGTGCATGTCAGTAATTGTGTGTGGCTTGTTCAAGACAAACAATGATGAATTTGGCAGATATAAAGGACAACAATAAATACAGCAAGGAGACTAGAACATAGACACGCTGACATCGTGCTTCAAGACAAAAAAATTTAAGGAGGGGAAAGAAAGAAAGACACAGAGAGACAGCGGAGAGATTGCTTGTGACAGTCTCCCTGGGGCTTTGGTATGCATTACCTTTAAATCCTATCCTCTCTCCTATTATGGGGCCGGGAGGGAGGAAAATTCGGGAAAGAAAATGAACAAAAAAAATCTGAGCACTTCAGTCCAAGTGAAGGACGATTCAGAACACAAAAACACAGAAGGGAAAGAGAGCAAGGAAGCAAATGACCATAAAGAGGAGAAAAGGAAAGAGGGGCTTTGAGGAGGAGGAAGGCGAGATGTTGAAAGAAGAGTGGGAGCTGTTTCGACTTTGGCCGACTCCGTCTGGAGGATTGCCACGGCGTGTAGATTGTGTTACTCAGCGCATGAATAAATACCATACCGAGAAATGCTACATGGCGCGTCTGTTTAGTATTGTGCGAGTGAGAAAATAATAAAAGAAAAAGCAACGTGGAATGTGATAATACACCATAAAAACAAGCGAGAAACATGTTCCGAGCTAACATATTGAGGTTTGGACTAAAAGTATCAAAGTAAGCCCGTAAGACTTTAAGAAACATCTTAATGCAAAAAAAAAAAAAGCCTTGTGAGAGTTCTTGGCGGTCTGATGCACCATATGCCAGTTTGTGAGTCTGGAATCACACTTGGCTTAGCACTGATTTAGCCCTGTGAAATCATTTCCAAAAACACCTCAGTAACAGTAAACAAGAATCTGCTAGTATCTCTTTTCTTGATCTCCATTTACACCGCCAGCTCGTAGTTCATTATGAAATAAACATGGCTGATCGTCATTTGCTTGCAGGTTCCTATTGTTTTAAAAATGAACACGAGTGCGACTCTGGGACACGGAGGAGATGCTAAACTGCAGATGTGCAGCTGTGGTGATTTAGTTGGGGCGAGGGGGGGTGGTTCTGCTGAAGTTGGAACATTAGCCAAGGAGAGCGCTGAGGACATTGGATTGGATTTCTGACAGTCCAAAAAAAGAAGCCAATGAAGAATCACAATAATAGCAGACACGCAGAGGAGAGAGAGAGAGAGAGAAGAGGTTATTAATGCGCCATAAAAATGTCATAAAGACCTCAATCCGGGACACAAGAGCTCAAGGGAGAGAGAATGAGAGAGAGAAGAAGAAGAAAAGACACAGTACCTTGGACATACGTCTCCGGGTGAGCTTTACAGGGGGCAAGAAGAAGAAGAAGAAAAAAAGGAGGAGAAAGAGGAAGTTAAAAAGGTGTGAAAAGACAGTCAACCTGAAACACGCATACAGAAACAAGAAGAATTCAAAAAGGAAAAAAAAAGCATCTTCCTTTACTGCATAGACATTAAAAATAAGCAGAAATGCTGATTGACTTCTGCTTTCCCAAAGAAAAAAAATATTGTTCCGAGTTGTAAATAAAACAAAAGATTATTGGAGCTCAAAAACAAAGAAACAAACAAAAACTTTTTCAGCCTTTCTACATTAAAATGTCATGTTTAATTCAATGTGCCGTTTCTTTGAAATCATTTGTGAAGTTTACTGGAAATTCCTGAGTGAAAATAGTTTCAAAGTAAATCGAACACCAAACACTGGAGTAAATAAAGCAAAAACACATCCACCGAGCAGTCTTGGCATGGACTTGCATGGCTCTCGAAGCCCACCGGTACCCTGCACAAACCTCTGCGACACCATTTCTAGAATAAAATGAAAAACAACACCAGTAGAAAATGCCTCACTATTCTTGTTTAGTATTCACAGAGCGCTCCCCTAAATCGCTTCTCAAATGTGTGACACTATCACTCATAATGTATAAAGTAAATAACATGGGCATCATGGGATTTACAGTACTGTTAGAAAAAGGGGCCTCTCATGCTAATTGGAAATTGCATCCTGATGATTGACATGTGGTCCAGGGATCCTGCTGTATGTTTGCTATTTCACGTTTCACATTGTCATCACATCAGGTCTATTATCCTTGAGCCCCTCAGTATGTGAGTGAAATATTATATGTCCTCGAGTGAGGGGGTAAAAAAGAAATAGTGTGTGTGTGTTGGTGAATACTGTATGGATAAGCGATCTGAATCATCCGCATGTGTGTACGCGAGCAATCATCTCCTTCCTCTGGCTAAATGCAATGATTTCTGACAAGGCTTTGGGAGAAACCCTGTGTGGCGTGTCATAACATTACATATGCTAAGTCAGATCAAATCATCCTAAATAAAAGGTCACCTTTTAATACAAGCATAACAAAGTTGTTATGCCGAGGCTTCATTAGATGGATTATGTTCTTAAGGAAGATACTCTTACGTGTGAATGGAAGACGTGTGTGTGGTTGTGACGGATTGAGAGGTTTTGTGTGTGTGTGTGTGTGTGTGTGTGTGAGGGAGAGAGTGTGCTGATTAAATTCCTCGGTGTCTTGTTTCCACACACTCGCTGTTATGTCTGGGAGATCCAGAACTTAGACAGTTGTAGAAGACTGAGCTGTGGATGTACTCCAGAATACACAGCAGGTTATGAAAACACAAACTAATGCATGCTCCGAACTGGAAACTTGCCAGTAAGGGCAGCCAATTACTTGCTAATTACAACAAACTTTTGTTCATTTACATTGATGGTCCTGAGGGGAGATATAGAGAGAGAGTAAGTGAAGGAAAAAAAAAAAAAAGGCAATCTTCCATTTATGGACATCAATGCTTTATTATTTACGTGCACATTCAAAGAGCTCTGATTAAAGTGACATTAATCTGGAAACAATTATACATCACGTCCAGCGCGGTTCAATCACTGTTCCTCCAAAGACAAAAAGAGAGAGAGCCCATATTAATTTCCATTATACTAATTGCGTTGCACAGCCACATGGCAGTATACATGCCCTCACAGCTGTGGGTATAGCTAGTTTGACATAGGGGCCAAACATGTGTTTTAATCACGTTCATGGACACCTCAAGCCATCTCCCCAGAACCAATCAAATGTTGGCAATGTGTCCGCCTTCTACCTGCCCGCCCACAGCATATCGCTCGCCACCAGCACCATTCGGCTGACTGTGTGCCTAATTCCCGTTCCCTTTTCAGAGCCTGCCTGGATTAATGTGCTGTGAAAGGGCGTTTCATTAATTAGTGATTGAGATGATAAAGCGTGGAGAATGATTTGTAGATGTACAGTGCGTGCTGTGTTTTTGCTTTAACCCTCCATCTATCTGACATGGTCTGACGCGAGGGGAGAATTGAGGGCATTGGAGATCAGGATGATGTAGTTTTGTGTTGGAGTGCTTGCGCGGCTGTAGTGTGCGCTATTGATTTCTTTGTCTGTACGCACGTGTGCGTGCGTGATGATAAATGGGAGGTTTTGAAGGACAGGCGCTTCAATACTGCGTAAATGGAAGCTGTTTGTTTTCGACTGCATGTGAGGTACTCTATCGGTC
Source organism: Enteromius paludinosus (assembly GCA_032361165.1). Taxonomy (NCBI): domain Eukaryota; kingdom Metazoa; phylum Chordata; class Actinopteri; order Cypriniformes; family Cyprinidae; genus Enteromius; species Enteromius paludinosus. The sequence goes on along the minus strand of JAUMHQ010000044.1, from coordinate 8,133,122 downwards.
ACAGTCTGGATTCATTTGTTTTTGAAAGAACACTCTTTTGATTAACAAGGCTGCACTTTATTGGTCAGGAAAAGGGTAAAAACGGTGATATAGTAAATTATTAAAATAATTATTATTACAATTTAAAATAACTTTTTTATTTTAATGTGTGTTAATTAAATAGTGAATTACTAAAATCTTCAGTATCAGGTTTTTCAGAATCATTCTATTATGCTACTAATTTTTCTATTTCTGTAATTATTAATAATGGTTAATTAATGTTAAAACTGTTTTTTTTCTGCTTAATATTTTTGTGGAAATTATGCTTAATTTTTTCCAGGTTCTTAGAAGAATAGAAAGTTCACAAAAACAGCATGAATTGTAATATACTTTTTTATTTTTTATTTAACACATGCTCGCTGAATAAACATATGATTTTTAATTTTTTAGGGAGAGGGGGGGATTTAAATAAAATGTTTAAACTAAATTGTTAAGCAAAAAATTTTTTTTAGCACTGATACAGTTTTTTCCTTGAGAACCAAATCACTATATGAGTATGAATTTTGATGGATCTTGTAACACTGTTCCTAAAATAAATATCACAATGCTCAATATGGCAAAAAAAATTTATTTTAAACAGCCAATAACCAAGAGTTCTTTGACGTGCATGTCTATCAGCTGGACAAATCTAAAAACTATAGGTTTGTTGTCAGACTTAAGCTATAAAAGTTAATTTGTGATACTATGGTTGTCAGATTTTATTTGTGATTTGGCATAAAACCCAACCTTGGCAAGCAGTTTGGAGATTTCGGTCTCTCCTCATTCAGCTTGCATGACTACAAAATAGCTGCCTGGGGGCCTTACCAAAATGGCTGCAGAGTAAACTATCTGCTCCAATAAGGATTTTGGAGTCTTCACACAATAGTTCAATTTGTGCACTTTTACAGTATATAAGTTTGACAAAATTATTTTAGATGCATTATTGTGCGTGGGTACACACACATACACAAGCACACACACACACACACACATAAAAGGGGCTCCTGCAGGGTTGATTGATGTGTGTGCACAGCTTGCTATAATCCATGGCTTTCTCACAGTAAGACTTGTGCTTCTGATGAATGATCTGGAAGGGCCCAAGGCCTAATGAAGCATACAAGTCTTAATAAAAAATCTCAAATGTCTGGCTTTGGAAGCTTCTGACAAGCCACACGTCACAAAAAAATCTCTTTTCTTTAGTCATAAAGAATTTTAAAGAGCTATTACCAAGAAAATCTAAGAAAATGGGCTCACATGAGCGCGTTCTTGTTCCAGAATATGCACCATTTATTCACATTACACATGCCAGCATTGTGATTCATCATATTCCAAAACTTGTTTACTAAAGTGAATGCATGGGCTCAAAGGATGTAGAGAGAGAAATATTCATCTGCATCTGTGATTATTGCATGATCTACTAGTGGACTCTTTGGTTAGTGTCTCACAAAACTTAGTTACAAATAGCTTGCAATAAGATACACAAAACGAACTAAAAGTAGTTCAACACACCACATGGATCAATGCTCCGAGAAGTCCTGTTAACAACTTTCAACAAGTCCTGAAATAACCAGTAGTCTAAAAAGAGCATCATAGCCTCTGACAAGAGAAAGTGCAGTTGGCAGAAAGTGTGTTTTGGGTGTCTGTGTCGTGAGAAATATTTCACGCTTCTTCTCCCTCTCTCATGAAGCTCCCCAATCATTTCCAAATGAATAAACAGATCTGTGTCACACTAAGCTAAATCAAACAGCCGTCTTTTAAAAATCTGCTCTACTGTCTGGATAAGTTCACATTACAGACTCTAATATTCAGTTAGGATTAGGGCTGGGTGATATATTGAATTTTCTAGATTTTGCTGAAGATATAAAATTAAGGAACATTGCGAGTATAAATGAGCTTTTTATATGGGCATTAAGTTTCCTAAAGAGCATGTCATTAGGCTAGTTTTACGATCTTTCCTTGTCTTGCAGCTGGCGTGGATGAGAGATGTTTTAAAAGATTTATACTTGAGTGAAAAAACAGTGTAAGAGTATGATTCATTTGCTGTATATTTCAATGAGTCACATCGAAAAAGTCCTCCTTTTGTTGATGTGATCTTTCTGCTTTGATTGTTTACATTCATGGTTTTAAGTGTTGCGTGACACACTCTTATCACAATATTTCAAACCTAATACTCCCCTCACTCTCTTTAGGGCACAACTGGGTGCTGAATGATAACGACATACGGTATATATGCGGCTCTGATTTAAGGTACAGCTCAGAACAAATTGTCATATTTTGCCAAAAATGACCTGAGGCTACTATCACCATGTAGTGTGTGACTTATGATTTTAAACAACCCTTAAATCTGAAATGTTTAAGAAAGAGAGAATGTCTAGATGCTGCTGGTCAGTGTGAGAGCTGTCTTCCAGTACCCATGTCTGGTGTCTTTGTGTGAAAGAATGATGATGCAAGTATGTTGTAATGCAGGGGTGTTTGTGTGTGGACTCACTGTGAAGAGGTCTAATGAGAGTGAGTGGGTGTAGAGGGACAGGGAAGGTCACACACACAAACACACAAAACACACACACACCCCTATGTGGAACCAAGAGGCCCCTTATCTCAGTCTGACACATATGATGTATGAGGTACCATAATTCTTTTAGCTCCCTCTTGTGCACTCTCTCAAACACACACACACACACACCTCCACATCCTGCAATGCATGCACTCAGCAAAGAGGTACAAAGTACCAACCTTGGCCTAAAGAGATATATTCAGTCATTCAATTTCTAGAAGGCCACACACAAAGTAAACAAACCTGGAAAGTGTTTTGCACAAAAATGCACTGTACGACATAAACACTTTACAATCAAAACACTTATCACCTTTCGACATACAGGCATAAGTATGTAGGATAAGTTCAACATATCTGAGCACTGATAGTGGCTCGATGGTGGAGTTCAGGGCAGGACAATTTGTTTGGCTGACCAATGGCAAGTGTTCAGCAAACGTGTTTGATAACAGTCATTATGTTTGCAATTCCATTTGGTTGACGCTAGCCACGCAGAAATTACATACACACTTTAGCCTTAATGAAACTGTCAGATTGACCAATCAATTTAAACCATTGACGTGTAATTTAAAATATGGTCTTCTAAAGCCTTATGGCCATTTAAAATGCTTAAACTTTTAGAGCAACAAGGTCATTAAGTGATCAAACTCGGTTAGCATTTCTGCTCGGTGAAGTTTGGAGTCAGGGTGAGAGTGTGGTGTGTGGGTGGCTGGCTTGAACAGAAGAGCATGACAGAATTACGTGCTAACCATGCTAATTTGGAAGACGAATAGCAAAATGCTGGCCAGATTCTCATAAAGCTGCCCGGCGAAACAGGCATGCTTGCTAACGAGGCCGCGTACCTCGATCGCTCGTGTTGAGTAATGGAGCAGCTGACGTACCCTGCTGAGAGTTGAGCTGGTGGAGGATGTAGCCAACACGCTAACAACATGAACAGATTTAGTGACTGACGGTTAAAGTGACTGCTCAGCAACATGTCGATTTTGAGTTTAAGAAGATACAAGAAGAACAGAGAACTTTTTTTTATACATATATATAAGCTAAGTGCTTGTGAGGACACATTGCTGTCGTTTAGAATAGTTGTTACCCTGTGGATGCGTGCATCAACTGCAATGAAAATGTCACTGCTTTGATAGCAAGCAAAGGTCAGGGGGAAAGTACAAAACAGTACAAACACTGTTAGTCCGCTTCCTGTCGAGCCAAAGCAGGTGGAGGAGAGGCAGAAAGACAAAGGGAATATGCAATCAAAACAAGTTCAAAGATGTGAAGTAAACCTTCATAACAAATACCAAATAGCTTCAATACAAAAGCACCAACACCAGCTGGAAATAATCAGCGCCGGTCCAGAGTGCAAATTATGCAAGTACAATATACAGCAAAAAAGTATGTCGAAACACAAACACTATCCATGTGCGCTTGGAGAGCGTTTCATTTTTTAAAACCTTCGGCATGAAGTTTTAACATCTATTTCTTTAATTCATCTGAGAAGCCTTTCCACTAGTTGTTGCAATATGGCTGTGGGATTTGCTCCCATTCAGACACGAGAGAAATCAGCAAGGTCAGATGCTGATATTAGGCAATGGACGCTTCCAAATTCTTCCCCAAGGTCTAGAGTGGAGTTCAGGTGTGGGTTTTGTGCAGGGTAGCTCAAATCTTCCACACCAGACTGAATTATCTTTATACCCAATGAATTAAAAATGGGGCATCCACATTCTCTTGGCTATGTAGCGTGTTAGCACTGATGATTATGTGTCTTACCAACGGTGCAGTGTTCTCCGGTCCAGCCCTGGTGACATTCGCATTTGCCGTCCTTGCAGGTACCATGTTCAGTGCAGCGTGGGTGACAAGCTTTCAGATCGCATACCGAACCGGTCCAGCCTTCTTCACAGCGACAGCTTCCTCCTACACACACACCGTGAGAGCCACAGTCTACTGCACACACCTCTGCAAACACAAACAAAGGCGAAAAAAAAAAAATGTAAATCACTTTTTGGTCTGGGCTACAGCATAGTCAAGGACTATGAAAGGTCATGTGTTCTACAACGTGGTATAGCAAATCTCCTCTACTCAAAACAACAAGAGCAGAGGTTACATTCCTGAGAACAGTCATGTCTAAGTTATTGACTTTAAGTGTGAAAAACGTATGACAGGAAATAGATAACTGCGGACCCCTGCTGTGTCAAGCGGCCTGTGTGGCGGAGGGGAGATTGTCTGCCCACCTCAACCGACACCCCTTAACAGTGACATATCCTGACCTTGTCTGACCCGCTGCCTCATGGAGACTTTCGCGCGGGGGGGGGGGTCTGCTTGGATAAAGGTGTGTGATTGGGGAAAGGGAAAGAGACATCAGAGCGTGCAGATGCGGATGTGAATTGACACGCTGAACTTTCCACCCGGACCCAGAAGACAGGTCTCCCACATAGATTGAAGAAAGCAAATCAAGCCAAAATAAATCCATTTATACACACTCCACGGTCTGCCAAACATCAGGAGTGTGTTTGAATGGCTTTTGGGATCGAAGCTATCATGGAAGTGCTTTATTAGCATTTCTCTTTGCAGGTTTTATTTTGTTGGCATGTTTACAGAAAAAGATTCTCTATTGACAAAAGCTTCCATAGAGAAATTGCACGTTTTTGTCAATAGAAATGAGTTTTGTGTTTGTCATACCTGGCCGTGAATACAACTGGCAACAAAAGCCGATGAGGGAAAATTGGGTGCATTTCGAACGATATCCTGTGAAAAGTGTCTGATAGCGATTTGGAATCGGTTTATGAGTTTGTGTACGTGCGCGATGCAGACGTGTGTGGGTTTGGCAGAATAGTAGATGAAGACAGACTGGCGCAAAGCAAGCTGTAGTTTAACAGCCCACACACCATTCCACCAGAGCCTCGCAGCCTGACACACCCTGTCATAGAAGAAACAAAGCACTAGAAAGACATTTCTTGATAAAGACAAATCACGGGATGGGGCATTGTTAAACCTCCTCTCTGACTCTTTCTGCGGCACTTCCTGACAAGGTGTGAAACCATGACATGACACTCAGCCAGAGCTGCTGAAAGTGTATTGAGACAAGGAAACAGAAGAGAAGAAATGAAAAGAGAATTTCCCAGCAGCCCTTTGGGTCAGGTGAGTGCCAGTTTGTGGTTGGCTTCCCCGCTGCGTGCTGTTATTATGCCTCCTGCAGGTGGGCCGGAGTGACGCACCCCTTCGGTGTGTGTGGATATGTGTGTGGGCGCCTGTGTGTTTTATCCTTCATCAGACAAAACTCTGCAGAAGTTCACCCAAGTTTCCTCAGAGCGGGAGCGTGATTGAAAAAGAGAGAGAGAGACTGCGTACAAGGAAAAAGTTCACACAGACAGATGGAGAGCAGCTGCTGGGAAGTGCTTCTGGAAAACTGACGGCTCGAGCCGTAAGCCGGCTGCAACTGTACTATATCAATCTGGATTACTGTCTTTGCAGGAGTTGCTGCCAGAGTGTGTGGACCGAGTGCCTAAATGTGTCCCTGTTGCATTCTGCGCCATGCACCTAATTGTCTGAGAGGCCAGTCCTGGTTTATTTGCTGTTCTAGGCGAGACGGGACGGGAAGTTTTTTAACAAACTTAGTTCTTTATAGAATTAAAGAAAGGTTTGTTTAGTACATTGATTCTCAGTGCGCTTTGTTAAATCTATAAATAATTAATATTATGATTTGGTAACACTTTTCTATTCAGTTTTTTAAAAGAGCATCATAAGCTAACAAAATTTTTTTTTACAGCATGTATTAATAGTCTGTAAATGTATAAGTACCCTAGAGTTCATTGGTTATTTATGTTTGTTAATAATACATTAAATGCCTTTAATTTAAACCTTAAGTTTATTATGTCTAAAACTATAACTGGAAATTTTAGATTGTTCATAATACATGAACCAAATGTTAAATTCTGTTTATTTATTAATACATTCATTTATGAAGTTAAACTGTTAAAAGATGTGTCAATGCATGCACAAATGATCAAAACTAACAAATGCCGTAAAGCAACGTTCTTCTAGATTTTATTGTCTCCATTGTATTAACAACAAGTAAAATGTTACCCATTAAAATATATATATATATATATTTATTTATTTATAAAAATCATATATTGCAATATTAGTAACGTTAATGCTAAATTATATCTAATATGTATAACTGTAATGAAAAAGAACACATTTATGATTTTTTGTTTAGTTAAAAAATAAATAAATCTGAGAGGGTACATGCAAGAATAGCCATGCCTATTCATCTCCTCTCGCCCTTTGTATTTAATTTTTCCCACCCTATCATTATCTAAGACAAAAGGGCCATTACTAATTTTATCAGCACTTTTGGGAGCATTGTCGTTGATTCGATCAAAACCCGTCCCCACGCAATAGGCGTTTATCAGCATTTACCACAGCACAGCACAGCAGCCGTCAACCTGACAGAGGGGGGCATGCAGGCCTCATTCATTAACGCAGCACTAATTGAAGATGTAAGGCTAATTAATGAAAGGGAGGGAAGTGATGGTTTACAAAGACATCAGGAAGTTCTTCCTCAATCGAAATGGAACGAGAAAGAAAAGGACTGAGAGAAAAAGCAAGAGTGAGAGAGAGATTGCTGTGTGGGGCTCTTGGGTGAAATTGTATTTTCATTAGACACAGATTGCTGCTGGGAAAATAGCATTGTATAACTAAAAGGCCGACCATGGGCGAGTCCTAAAACAGCAGGAGTCCAATACTGCTCTTATTACAGAGATCAGTATCGTCACTCACACAAACACAAGACGTGCACACGCATCCCACACTAGCTGCGGCTGAGCTTTTGATGGACTGAGAGATATTTCATAATGATAGTGTATTTAAGGTTGACTCGAATGCGCCTTTGAGAAGGTCTGCTGACAGATTAAACAGAGAGGAGGACAGAAATAACAGCCTGTTAATGCCCTTAACAACAACAAGCAGCTATTCAGTGTATAAAACAAAGCGTGATTAAAATAATAAAGTGGGAAGAGCGTCGTATTTAAGAAGCGAGTACGGAAGTATAAAAAGGTACCGATGGAGCAGTCGGGTCCAGTCCAATTGGCGTCACAGGTACAGGTGCCGCTATCTGTCTGGTAGGTTCCGTGTCCTGAGCACTGGTCTGGACACATGGTCTTAAGGATCTCGCAATTGTTGCCGCCCCAGCCCGGATTGCAGTGGCACTCTCCGTGAATACACACTCCGTGAGATGAACAGGAAGGGTCTAGGCAGTCCACTGTGTGTGTTGGGGAACAAATGCAAAAACTCTCAGTCTGCAGGTTAGCAAAACCATGAATAATAAAGCGTAAACTTTAAACGTGCAGTGCTAACCCAACATTGTATGCATTACATTTTAATTAATTTTCTTGCATAAAGCCTTAATTGTTAAAACATTAATAGACTTTGAAATAATATTTAGAGGTGCCTTTTCAGCTCATTTAGCACGAAGGGCAACACTTTGCAGTAATGGATTTCTGCTACATTCAAGTCTAAGAAGTGACTCCTAACAAATTAATTTGACTGAAAAATGTTAGAACTGTTTAACATGCTTAGAAAATGTCAATAGTTTTACTAAAGGTTAAGTAAAGGTAATTGTAAATGTGAACATTTTGGTAAAATAAATATCAAAATACTTTAATACTAAATAATTTAGTAATAAAAGACAAAAACAGCATTAAATAAACATAACGTAATTGCAATATTTTTATTTGTATCCATATCTAGTCTACTATTGCACAACATTTAAGCATCTACTCACAACAAATAAATAATTCATACCATTTTAAAAGTTTTTTCCAACATGTGAATCAAATAATAAATAAAATGACAGGATGTGCTGTGTGTTCATACTTCTCTTCATTAGCCATTTTATTGCCTTCTGCATATATGCATTTGTGAGTTTGCAAAGAAAATAAAACAGGTTTGTTAACCTAAGGGAACGTTGCGCAATAGAGGGTTAATGTGAAAAATATGTGGTGTTTTTACAGTAATACATTCTCTTTGAAATTCTCTCATCTCAATGGAATCCATCATTTGCTAAATGTCTAAGTGTGCATAGCATAAGCTTCACATTATATGGCTCTCAAAACCCCCTTGTTCCACTCCACACACATTATGAGCAGATTCAGACAGTACATGTAGCAAAGCATGATCCATGTGCAGCTCAATGTGCTCTCAAAGAATGTGCTCGAGATCTTTTATTCCCCTTGGGACAAGTCCGCTGCTACAGATGGGAAAGCAGTTTTTAGGGGACCGAGGAGCAAGCGGGGCAGAATTTGCGAAGTGGGACAGTGCTATGCATTCCATTTCAAAAGCCATGAGTGGCTACTGTGCAGGTGTGTTTGTGTGTGTGTGTGTGTGTGTGTGTTTATGTTTAATAACCCTTGGGAGAATGCTGAAGTTCAGTAACCCTTAATTCCTCTGATTGTGCGGTAGTTGATGGGGCTTAATCATGCCATTGATTGACTAAAGGCCAGTTCATGACCAGAAAATAAAGTTCCCTCCATAAATTGCATTAGCCCGTCTCTCTCCGGGTATAGAGATGTATGTGTTTTGTTGCTCGTGCCAAATCATTACAATCGAGCTGCAGGAATGGAACCTTTCTGGCTTACAGGGAAAAAAAACTTCAACAAAGCACACCACATGCTCTACATGCTGTGTGCCGAGTCATGGTAACATAAACACTATGCACAAAGCTAATTTTCTTAATTAAGAAAAATCTATTGTAATCTAGCATTTTTCCCACTCACGAGGCTGATGGGTAAGGGACCTGCACATCATTGGGGACATCAATGTAATTATTTGCTCTGTGAAGTGGAGAATGGCAATTGTTTCTGGAATATTGAACTATTAACTCATGGGTAATGATTATTGCAGGGACAGTAAATTATCAAAGAAGGTCACAGGCAGAAGAGTCCCTTTGATGGCTACAGACAAGGCGTTGGGCTCCTCATTAAGCAAAGTGATGTTGAAAGGCGATATGAACTGGACAGATTTTTCTCTCTCTCAAACACTCTAAACAAGCCCTTCTCTCTTGCGCTTGCTCTCTTTCTCTCTTTTTATCAGGTCTGGTGAAAAGCCTGTCCGTGTCTGCAGAGACAGAGCTTTCAAACACTTCTAGAAGAAAAAGAAAAAAAATCAATCCCCCTCAAACCAATGGGTAATCAGCGATCGCGTTGATAACACATTATCTTGCACATCTTTGATGGTGTAATGCAGTGGGGTTTAATGGCAAGAAGGCTGGAAATAGCAGTGTTAGATAAATGCTTCCATTAGGGCTTCTGATGGGTCTCTTATGAACTGAGACTTGAGATGCTGGAGATGTCTGTAAGGAGGGAAAACAGCTTCGAACCCTGCATGACAAATAAACTGTTTTCTAACATCAGAATGGAATGAATGGTTTGCTGTAAAATAGTGGTTTCTTGACAGACATAAGAAATAACTGAACTAAGCAGATTAGTTAGCTAGATTTGTAGCTCTGACCTTCTTCACAGTTGTCTCCTTTGTAGCCTGTGTTGCAGGCGCAGGTGCCCATAATGCAGATTCCGTGTCCGCTGCAGTGAATATCGATGCACTGGTTGCTAGGAACGTCACACTCTGTCCCCTTCCAGCCGCTGTAACAAAGACAGCGCCCCCTGGAGTACTGCCCGTTGCCACTGCACAGCACTGGACAAGCGGCTTTGGATAGGGAAACAAAAAGCAATTGGTCAAATAAGATAAAAGCTGAAAGTAGCCTTCAAGGGGAAGCTTTCTTTACGAATCTTCTACTGTGTTATCTCTAAACCAGACGCATTTCCATTACCCTTCAAATTGCGCAAACGGAAATTGCGGATTAAAAATACGCACGAAATGCGACAATTTTACAAAAGCCCTACGCATCTCAAAAACATTTTTACGCTCGCATGAGGCGGTTTCAGGCAATTCAAGAAATGGATGTATCGCAAAACTGCAATGGAAAGTTCTTCCACATTTACAGGTCACCTGGTGTAAGTAAAAGTAACACAGTCATCTTTAATGTACTATGACGTACTATACATGGCAGCTCTGAAGTATAAAGGGCTTTATTTGCCAGTGGAAACGCCGTCATTTTTAACAACAGGTATTGCGCAAATCGGTAATGAAAACCCGGCTACTGACAAAGAAAGCATGCATGACAAGATAACGAGAAAAAAAAGAAAAGAAAAACACCACCACCAAATATATATATAAATAGAATAAAAACACCATGGAAATAAAACTAATTGTTGCTTCCTCCTGGTAATAAGAAGCCATTCAGGCTTGGGAATTGAGCCCCACCAAAAGCCTACTAGCTGGCCGTACTTGCTCAAATGACAATCTGAAACCAATTATGAATAGCGACATTGGTTGTTTATTTCTCCTGAGAGTCGTGTGACCGTGTGTGCGTGCACGGGAGTAAGAGAGCATACCTCGTGAGCAATCAGGCCCAAGGAACCCTGGGAAACAATGGCATGTTCCCGAGCGACAGTCTCCGTTACCATGGCAATTGTGTGGACACTCTGTGAGGGTATCTGGGGGAAAGAATGAAAGCGTGTGAGAGGGAGCCACAGAAAAAAAGGAGGCGAGAGTGGAAAGGAGAGTGAGAAAAGCACTAATTGAGGAGACAGTCTGTGGAAATTAGCAGACATTCAGACCTCCCCATCTTTAATTAAAGGAGTGCCAGATGCGTGATTAACAAAAACCTGCATCTATGCTTACTCTGCCTTAATGAACCAATCACAGCATTATTACCACCAATTAGCAGCCAGACGCTCTGCTTGGAGCTTTCTTTACACTGCTGGATGGCCATTAAAACACACGTACACACACAATTTTTTTTCCTAATAATGGGGACTTTCCATTTAATTTAGTTTTTATACTAAAATATTGACTGAACCCTAGTCATTGAACCCTAAATCTAAAACTCCCAGAAACCTTTCTGAATTTTTCAAGTTCATAAAATCCTTATTTAGCATGTTTAATAAGCCTCGTGACGACTACAGCTGTAAACAAACCTTGACACATTTACATACTAAAAACACACATAAAAAACGTTTCACATTAACATGTTATTTCTTATAAACATAAACACATTAAGATAGTATTTTTAATATTCAGTAACGTACATTAGCATCTTCAACAAGCTCTAAACAAAGCAACGAGACGTTGTTGACTCATTCCTGAATAAACCATTCCTGGAGTGATTCAACGGCTCACTTTTAAAGAGAGTCACTTATCGCAGCCTATTGGCGAAATGATGCAGCCTGCAGGAAGAGTCCTCACTACTACTAAAACAAGCCTTTCAAGAATTAAAATCTTTCATTTTTTAAACCCAGTTTACGGCGCAGTGCAAGTTTGCAAGTGTCATTTAAATGATGGAAATACACTACCATACCTGAAACAGAAAACTAATAAATACAATATTACACCCTCCTCCGCGCTTTGCAAACTGTAAACTACCACAAAGACACATACACACATATTAGGCCTGTATGAGAAGAGTTTCTTTGACGGGTGAAGGCTGTGGTCTCACTAAAGGTGAATGATGCAACATAACACCAAGAGTCACTCAAAATTCATGGCATAAATATTAAACAGTTAATATATCTGAACTACATAACACAGAGGAGTACATAGAACATGAGTATGATATATTGATCATGGTGTTCATGACAAACAGAACCATTGGGTGAATAAAAAACAGCTGTTGACCAATCAGAGTCCAATACAAACTGCAAAAGTCCCAAGGACATTGGACGATTATACCAGCACTAGGAACACTGCTTAACCATTTGAGAAATGGATGTAGCTGTTATCATGATATCATTCAAGCATATTACCAAATGCACAACTGTTATATAGTCAATCATAGATTTAATCCACAACGCTACCACACTCTTTTTCACTCTCTCGCTGTGTGTGTTGCCAAGGTGACATCAATGATTGTGACATCACCTGTCGATACTTTCATTAAAAGAAGCAGCTCATTGGTGTCTAAGTCAATTCTGACAAGGTAATGAACTGCACTGGTTCTTGTCACCAGCCTGCTGTTATGACACCACTGAAGCGTTTAGCAGAGCTCTCAGACATCTCCAGTGCAGGGCCATATTATCTCGCTACAGAGATATAATCAATTTTCATTTTCAAAAGGTTAACTTTTTACTCATTGAAGCATTATCAACCCGTTTTTAAAAGAGGGCGCTTGCTGCAGTCCTACTGATCATTTTTCATGTTCTAGTCCTTGTGATCCAATTTGACAGGAAATTATTCTTGAGGCCTGTTTCTATGAGTTCATGATGGAGGTGAGAAAAGAGGGGAAAGGGAAGGTGAGAAAAGGTGGAAAAGAGAGAGAGTGAGTTAGAGAGGGAAGGTCCTGCAGGTCACTATGCAACACTTTGAATCAGCTGCAGCCCACTAGCCACTTAAAACACAGATCGATACAACTCTGGTCATCATTACACACTCATCTGAGAACAGATAGGCTCACACTCTTCTTTTTTTTCTCTCTCTCGTTCATACAAGCATTTACACAGAGACTAAAAAATGTCTAATATGCATTACCATTCACAAGTTTGGAATAAGTACGATTTATTTGTGTGAGCAGTATTTGAAAGAGGTTCTTTATCTTTTACCAAGGCTGCATCTGTTTGATTCAAAAAGCAAAAACAGTAATACTATGAAATGCTGTTACTGTTAAAATAACTGTTCTATTTGAATATATATTCCTGTGACAGTAAAGCTGAATTATCAGCAGCCATTACTCTAGTTTTTAATGTCACTTGATTCTTCAGAAATCATTCTAACATGTAAAACCAGTTCTCATTTGTCAGTTATTCTGGTGTTCAGTTTTTAATAATAGTTAATAGTTTTATTATAAAAAACTATATATATTAATATATATATATATATATGGCAAAAAGATTACATTTCCCAAAATTCTTTGATATAAATTATATAAATAAATTGATATAAAAATGTATATATAAAATTCTATTGATTTTGTATTGGAAAAAAATAAAACTAAAATCTTTTTCTGTATTTGAATAGAAAATATGTTTTTGAAATATAAATCTTGTTCAATTACACATGTGAATTACTGTCAGCTTTGATAAATGTAATTTGTCTCTGCTGAATATAATATTTGATTTTTCTTTCTTTCTCAAAAATCTTTGAAGTATATTGAACACAACCAATTCAATTCAACTGCATTCAAGTGGCATGAGCTCTTATTTTGATGTTTATGTAAAACCTGATGATCATGTGATCCATAATCATTTGAGAACGTTCCAAGAGCATCTTGAGCTTCAGTAGGAGCTAATCAAAACATGTATATAAACAACATAATATGTTGTACGAATATTAATAATTTACCTATGATGATGGTGTTGTAGGAGACCTGTTCAGTGTTTTTGCCGTCATTGTAGAAGGCGAGGTGCCAGGTGCCTGAGTCCAGGTAGCGGATGAACTCTGCCTCATGAATGTTAACCGAACGGGCCTTTCTAGCGGCCCCTTCCACCTCCACTAGTCCACGCTTCTCTTTAGCTATCAGACGACTGCCGTCCAACAGCTCCACAAAGTCATACTGTACACAAACACACACAAAATCAAATCCCAGTTTAATCACGGACAGATCACAGAATAGTGCAGTACCAGCAAATATCCCCTGCAGCTCCGCATGTCTGCTGTGTTATACAATACAATGTTAAAGAATTGTTTTTGAAGAGCCTGTAGCTCTATTACAAATAAATTGCAAGTGATTGATGCTCGTGAATATATTGGAAGCAAAGTAATGAATATGTTTGGAATCAAGAGGGTGTTCACACACTGGTATCCTCTTTTTGAGTGATTGGCGAAGATTTTGAAAAAGACGCTCTACATTTCAGAAAGTGCTTTTTTTTCGGAGCTTTGACAGGCTACTCCCAAAGAGCGAGTTTGAATCAAGGCCTCTGATGAGTTTAACATGTTGTTCTCAATTTACAGTGCATTAAAAAGATGTTTGCTTCCTAAGAGACCCATTGGAGAATGGCATAAGAGAGAGAAGGGAAGAATAAGCAAGCAAAAACTACAACATGTTACGCCTGACAAAACGAGAAGACGTTTCGATCAGTGGGGAAACAGAAGTCTCCGCGCTTCTGTCTGTCAATAAAACTTCAACCTATCCCTTATGCAGCCTTTAAGAAACATATTGATTCATGTGTGGCAATTAAAGCACCAGGCCAGTGCTATCGATTCTTATTGTGGAGGCCTCCACTGCCAATTACCTCTATTAAGCATTTACGGGTTTTTGTGATGTACCCTTGAAGAAGCTGAGGTGCTGATGTTGCTTGGCAGAAAGAAAGATACAGGACAAGGAGAAATAATTGGTGTGCTTGCGAAGTCCCAATGCAGTTTTTAATCAAAGTGGCAAAACATGGTTAGAAGTATGAATCACTTTTTATTTGAATTAGGCAGATTCTGCAGATGGAAATTGGAGGGGGATTGTCGGGCTCTACCAGGTAGCTTTGAAGGTCATGTTTGAAAGTGTGACAAAAGTGACAGTCTTTTGAGTAAAGTTTGCTGTCTGCCATTTGTAGCAGATCTGTGAGCCTCATCTAAAAGGACGCCAGTAATTAAAACAGTGGGTTGCTGTCATATTTTAATGGTGCTTCTTTTGGCACCCACAGAGATCATCTAAATACAGAAGAACCCTGGGGGTCAGTGAAAACATGGCAGGAAAAACTGCCATGCAGTATAAGGAGAAACATTTCTTAAAAATGTTGCATGACGATTGTAACTAATGCAAAGAGAATTAAATATCGTTTAATAAGCTAAGCGTTTTTAAATGTAAAATGTTTTAAATGAGCATTAGGATGAAGTTTTATGGAAGCACATGCAGGAAATTCATTTCAACAGTAACAAAATGGTCTCTGATACCTGAGTGTGAGTGGGAGGCAGGCCTTTCCGGCCGTAGACCCCCACCAGGGCTCCTCTCTGGACTGAGATGTTGAACTTGAGGGACTGCGGCTGGTCAACGAACAGTTGAGAGCGCCAAAATGTTCCTGGAGGAATGTCCTGTACTGCTCTACGACCCACATCCACCTCACCTGTGTCTATGGTGTTATTCTCTTGAAAGTAAACTCCTGGAGAGAGAGAGATACAGGAAGATGACATTTGTAAGAGGAAGACAAACCATATTTATGCTAACAACCTACTGGTAGAGACTAGAAGCTATTCATTTTCAGCAGTGATACTGTGATTTGTCCCTGTGAGATGCTGTGGTGGAATCTATGCAAGACGAAAAACAAGCAAACCGTAACTGTGAGCAATTTCCCTGCTCGACATAATCTGCCTCTGCCCATATACAGAGACATAATTAAAAAGAGATGTGTGGAAAACCATGTTGAACCATGGCATTTTTGGCATTGCAAGGAAGCTTGATTCATGCATTGATAACTGTTCATCTTGTTCATCATGAATGCATTGTTTACAGGCAATAGATTCCATTTGTGATCATGCAAACGTTACAGCTAGTATGGCAGGGAACCAATTACATTAGAACAACAAGGAGAAGGAAGGAACTACAACTAACAATACAGTGTTCTCAGGGGAGTGAATGGTTCTTTAATACGTTCTATGAAAATATTAAGCAACAATCTGTGTTCCAAGGGAACCTGACATACAGATGGTGCATATAAGTCTCTTTTTAATAAAACAGTTTACGACTTCCTCTATTAGCAGTGTATATGTTTGTGTGCCAGTGCAATCGTGATTCTTGCTACAGCCTCAAGTGTGATCAAACATTCATGAGGTATACCAGAATAATCTGATGTCAAAAATCATTAAATCACTCCATACAGCATTTAATTAGCATCTTTAAAACAACTCTTTCTGACCCTCATTCCCAAGATAACCATCACATGGAATTACCCAGACAACAGTAAAGAAAAATAACCAAAAACCAAACACTGCTTTATAGCATTATACTGTACTCTGGGGTGCGTTTATCAGAATCATTGTTAGCCAGCTATAATCAAGAGTTTGGTGTTTTCTTAAAACTGCAGCTCATGTTAATGTTAAAATAAGCAAACTAACACTCAGTACAATCTATATCTGTCATTTCACATATATACATATTTCATTTAATATCTTTTAGTTTGTCAAGTGAATGAAAGAGGCGTTTTTGAAGACTGCACATGTGTGAATGCACTCTAGTAACCTGGGGGAAATCCAGACCATTACGTAAAACGAACAACCTCGATTGAACCAAACATCTGTAAATAAAACAATACAAAACAACAAATATGGCAAAGTAATCCTCAGATGTCGTTTGCACTGTTTACACCAGTAATCTCGAATTGATTAATTACGCACGCTATTGCTCCATTCATTTTATATTGTTGAAACAATGTCAGTCATAACTAACCAGTTAAGCTCATTTCTCCAACGATGCCTCATACTATGGTTACGCAGCGAGGTCAGATTTCCTAATACTTCTTGCCTTAATTTCCTAATATTAAAGGGACCTTAAAAAGAATTCAGAATAAACGTAGAAACAACTGATCTAAATTCATAAAGCTCAATTTCAAGCCGCCGTTTTCCAAAAGTAGCCAAATGCGGTGATATTACATAGTGAGTCTAAGTGAAGCTATCTGCCTTTGCAGCGCTTCCTTTAACAAGCTGAAAAGCTAATGTCTAGACATTACACACACAAGCGCACAATGAACTCGCCAACAGAAGCCTCGGCATATTCCAGCCCCTCAACATGTTACAAGGCAACAGTGCGGAATGGAACGGTAATGGGAGAAGGAGAATAGGCTATGCTCATATGCTAGCTAATGGAGAGCAGCTGCCATTAATATTGCATTAATTATTATTGCGTAATTCCGTAGCATGCGGGCACTAACCGCACGCGTGTTGCTAATGCAGTCAGCCGGCTACATAAAGCGCATGTTGGAGTGAATGAAAGAGTAATTAGAGAGGACTTGCTGACTGTTAGTTTTAATGTGAGCACGCCTGTGGCCCTAAATGCTCTACAGAGCAAACGAGAGAAGCCATCTGTGAAGCTCTGATCAACAGTATTGTCCACAGGATAAAAAGAAGGGGATGGTGCGTTTAAAGAATGCCAGTGGAAAAGAGATTTGCTTTCTGTGTGTGCCAGGGATGCCCGGGGTGTTTCTTGGACATGGATATTGAATTGGCATTTGCCCATGAGAATCGCAGAGATGTAGAAGGTTTGTTTTGGCTAGATGTAGAGACTCCCTAAAGCCCTGTACTTTTCTTTCTATTTCACTTTCTTTAGATTCCCTCATCATCTTAGCCAAGTGATCTGCCAAACCGTCTTGATCTTTACTGTTTAAATGTGTGCATATTTCTGCGGGTAAGACAAGGAAGAACATTTCAAGCTGCTGTAAGTATATTTTTGTTCTGGCTACCACATAAAATACCACTACTATCAGACATATCACTGAAATTGATGTCCTAAGATATGACACTTGACTCCGGAAAAGCAAAAGAATTGTCCAGGCATGTCATTATTTTTTACATTTTTGGTTGTAGGCACAGAAATTAAACACAGACTCTTAAAATAGAGCAACAAAACAATGATGACATTATTTACTTGAACTCCAGTTATTCTTATTACTCATAAATGTTTCATTTCATGACATTTGGTGGAGGTGAAAAGTCTTAGTCAATTAGATTTTGCATTTTGATTATATTGCTCTTCACTCATAGGATACCACATCTTTGAATATAGTTGTGTAGAAAATATATTGAATATAGTTGTGTGGAAATGAAACTTGTGAGTTTAGAATTACATGAGGGTGAATAAATACGCCAGAATTATTATTTTTTGGCTGAACCGCTTTAATAAATGTTAGTAGTAGCAACACTGTAGAAACAAAAGTGAAAAAAAAAAAAATTAAGCTATTGCTCTTTCATCCTGAACAAATTAAAAGAAAAGGAGAGTTGCGGTTTTCTTGCTGCAGTGACAGATGACAGGATGTATGTGACAACATTTACACTCAAGTACTCTGTCATAGTCATACAGCCATACAAAAACACGTCAAAAAGAGGCCTCATTTTTAATTTTGTCATTGGGTATGGTGTGACTTTCTCCAGTGTCTCGCTGCACGACTCATTAGACAGCAATTTGCTCCAACACTGCACACACGCAGTGACTTTCAGTCCACAGCAGCAACAGGCAAGACTCTGGAGAGGTAAACACTTTTACTTTCAAATGGCTAGACGGAGCGTAGCTGAATTGAACAGACCCACATGGTCTTGAGACAGGGCCTTTAAAATGATTATTTTTAACCTGACATGTCACATTAAAAACGTATTGAACTTATTGACATTAAAATATTTCTGATTCAAAATTGTAATGCGTTACATGACTCCTGTATTACTTTTGAGTTACTTTCACCAAAATAACTACAGATAGCGTGCCGTCAGGGCAGCTGCATTCAAATACACGCAATAGACTAAAGCTTGTCACAGCATCAGCTAAAGTACCCTAATTACCAGGAATATGTCCGGTGAAAATATTAGGAAGATATTTAAATTATTTAGTGTTTTCTGAGTCCGTGTCACAAAGATAAATTTCTTGAATTTCGCCATCTCTTCTATTGCATAAGTCATCATTTTGGATTAAAATAATAATGAAAGTGTTTTTTGTTTTTTGGTTTTTTTTCGTGGTCATTTAAAGCTTTTTTTATCTGAGTTTCAGTTAATTTTTGTGAAGCGCTCCTGTTCAAGATATTGTCAGTGCTCCCAAATAAATGTAGACCCTTTACGGTTCTGAATGATGTAATACTCTGAATAAAATGACAGCATTGGTCATTTAGTTTCCACTGGAGTTGCTTTAACGTTTAAACAGTGTTATATGCTTGAAATGTTTTTATTGCATTTTAGGCAAGTTGTGATGATTTGAAAAGGTTAAACTGATCAAACATAGTTTATGCTCAGCACTGGCTGCCGCTGGCAACGTTGTTGTTACTTTAAATAAACAAAAACTTATATTTAACGAACAAAAATGCTCCAAGCATTTTTCTAAATTAAACTTTCTAAAAAAAACTTAATGAAATATAATTATTTTGCCATTAAACACAAAACTGAAGTGTTGAGATGAAACAGTATAAGTTGCTTTGGTAGACGGGAAAAAAATACGGGCTCCAGCCACTTGCCAGTGCGAGCCGGGATTCACAGCAAGCCGGGCGAAACTAATAACCTCAGACCTGGAACACAGAGGACAAAATCATGCCACTCTTTCCACTGTAGGGCCAGTAGCCACGCGACACTTCTGTTAAACCTGCCCTAAATACACCTTCACTTGTGCCCACATATGTCACACATACAAGGTTACGCCAGCGAGAGCAAGATGAATTAAATAAATTGCTCTACACATTCTGTATATAGCCTATTAGAAGTTGTCTTTTCATTTACAAACCTGTACACCACGCATGGATAATAACTGACCACGAACAGAAAATACAGCTGACTCGCAGCATTTTTTCTAGGTTAATATCTTGTGTCTTGCAAGCATTACTGAACATGTACTGAGTAAAATATAACTGAAACCTGATTAGTAATGCCTTACACTACTGCGTTACCGCAAAAAAATTATATATTACTTTTGTAACGCGTTACTCCCAACACTGTATAAGACTGCTATTTTAAATCTAAAATCGTCATAAATCACAGAATCATTCACCCAACCGATTTGTTCCACAATACATTCCAACAGTTCTACACTTTTAGAAATAAATGTACAAAAGCTCTCACTGGGGCGGTACCGTTTCAAAAGGTACATCATTGTACATAAAGACTCCGTCCACACGAAGCCGGTGCGTTCCCTATCCGGTAATTTGAAACCACTGAAAACGGTGTAGTATATATGCCAGACCAGTATGGGGCGCTGCAATTCTGCCATAGAGATACACTATAAACGGAGAGGAAGACTTTGAGCATGCGCATAACCTTGCGCGCTGTATACGAACCAAGAAGAAGACGACGAAGTTGGCGAGTGACGCAGCCGACACGTGATTTGATGACATCATCGTTTCACAAAATATACGGATTGGCTGTACACATGAAACCGCAAGGGTGTCGTTTTCAGATTTCAGGTTTCAAAAAAATTGCGGTTTCAGTCTCCTAAAACGCCGGATCCGTGTGGACGAAACGCTGATACGATAAAAAATTTATACGTATACAGCGAATCGCGTCTCCATGTGGACAGGCCTAAGGAGTCCCTTTTGGTACCTAAAAGGTACATGTTAGTGCTTAAAGTGTACATATTTGAACCTATAGGTACAAAAGTGTACCTTTTGAAAAGGTACCAGCAACAGCTTTTGTACATTTATTTCTGAGAATGTACTGTTGATTCGGTTAAAATTATTGACATTGGTTAAACAGCAAAAACAGGCAAAACCTTATTATAACGAGGTATTTATAGCATTAGTCGAGATTTTTTATGACTATTTTTGATTTCCCTTTTTAATTAATTTGTTTCTGCCTCTCTGACTTTACATCTATTATTCTCTCCCTTTTCAACACTCCATCCATATGTTTTCATTGTCATCACCCCACTTTCTCTCTCTCACTATTTTGGTGTGGCACTGAGAAACATTAACATCACGCACCACGTACAATTTTGCCAAGTGTCTGCCCTCGTTCCAAATGCATTCAGTTGCAGATTTAGTGCCTCTTTATGACTTTCAGAAAAGTCACTTGAGCAGTTTTTAATACACAGAAGCCTGTGGAAGAGTGTCTGCGTGCGCATTAGGGGAAGTGATGTTATTTTCATTAAGCGAGTATCATGCTCGGCTCTCTTAGCTGCTGCAGTGGGACTGAATGCAGAGCCGCTCAGATGATTTGTTTAAGAACAGTGCAGCACAAAAATAAGGCCCCATGAAACATTGCTAAATGCAACGTTAGGTTCCACTTCCTGGCAGCAGGGATAAAATTCCTTTTCAAGGCTACAGATTTCTTACATCTGTGTGAGGATGGTGCAGTCTCTGAAGGGTGTGTTGGAATACAAAGCAGTCAGTGTGAGGAACGCTAAATTATTATTTGAAAATAAAAATGACTACTTTCATTTTTCAGTGTTTATGGAAATCAATCTCTGAAAAAAAAAACAGCGAGTCCTCATATGCTAATGACTTCCCCTACAGTCGCAGTCACATACAAACACACACACACACCTCTAAAGTGAAGAAGGCAATCTAATGCACATCCTGTCATTTAGGAAGGAGAATGCACTGAGGCTATTGTCCCCGTTTTGAAAACACACACATGCACTTGCACACACACACACACGCACAAGGAGGTACACAGAGCACTTGAAGCTCTTTTATGGAGCGAGTGCTTTTAGGTCAGCTGTCTCTCAAAGAAAGGTGAACTGCAGATGACAGCAGCAGCACCCTCAGTTATTACTCGCTCTTTCTTCACTGAAGAAGAAGAGACAGACAAATGAGTGAGTGTGTGTACGTATTTCAAAGGGTCTTCTGCAGGTATGCAAGTCAAACTTGGCTGCGTATGATGTATGCTCAGTCTGTCAGTAGGAATATGTATCTGTGTGGATTTGCTGCGGCTCCATTCATGTGTCTGTGTGTGTGGGCAGCTTTTCTATCCTTGTGGGCATGAGATGTCTGAATATCCCGCTAGAAACACAATGAAACCTGACAAAACCAGCCAGCGGGGACATCCTTGTGAGCATAAATGGTTCATGAAAGAGCTAAATATGTCTAAAAATCTTAATAAAAGACATTTATAGATAAAGGTCGTGGTTAGTCTGTATTTGTAATTATACAGCAGTTAGTTTTGGCTCATTTAATTGGATAAGAACTGATTTCTTATTTATAGACGAAAACCCACAGAGAATAACATTCGCAATTGTCCTTTCTCTCTCATGTCATATTGCTTAATTAAGCTTACATTAAAGACCACATGACATGGCTTGATGATTAAAGTTTTCTTTCCTCAGGGAGGGGCATTCTCGTTTTTCTTCTGATTTGACAAATGTCTGTGTAGTGCAGGATGATTTATATCTTTGGCCAGTTCTTGAAGGAAACAGATTGAGGCTAGTATGATATTTGTTTTTTTTCTTAACACTTTTATTTGGTACGAATGCATTACAATTAGCTAACAGTGACAGGAAAGACAAATCTATTGTATCCATTTTAAAAAATATATAAAAGTTTGATTAAGTTTAGCATGTTAGAATTAGGACGTGACACTAAAGACGGGAGTATCTGCTATTATAGTATGACTTCAAAACATGCCTGAAAGCCAAAACTCTACCCATTGTTCTTTTTCTATGTGGTCTTGGAAAAAAAAATAGCTGCAAACATGAAGAAACAAAAAGGTTACAGATGCAAGGTTATGTATGTGCGCGTATATATGTTGACCGAAATTGCTAGACTGCAGTTTTTGCTGCTTCCTGCATGTATATATGACATGTCCTTCACAGACAGCAGTGGTGGTGGTGTTGTTGGGACATGCACGCACAGATCAAGGTTAACTGAAGGAGGTGGGGTGTTAGCTACTGTCTGTATTGATTGAGAGTAAGCTGTGTGATCGCACGCATTGCTGATGGCTTCATTAACTAGCTGCTCTTCTACAGGACCCCCCTCATCCTGTTTGGCCCTCACAGCAGACAGAAGACCCACCGCTGGAAGCTTGTGCCATAGCAAATTCTCCTGGTCTGTTAACACATTAACATTCCCCTGCACTCAGTGGCATACAAATTTTTATTTCTTTCAATGAGAAAGGGAAAAAAGCGAGGTGGGGGCTCGCTAGGAAACAAAAGACTGACTATGCTGAATGCAAATTCTGCTCAAATAAATGTAACCTGATTGTGTCACTGCCGCTTAAGGGGAGATGAATGACTTCCCCTGGCTGTGTAACTAAACAGCCACTGACGCCTATATAACTGTATCACAATCAATTTACCTGAAATTTATAGCCAATTGATAAAAGCACATCCAATTTCTTAACCCTGTTGATGAAAAATAGGCATTATAGAGACTGAAAATGTTCTATAGCTGATGCACAAATGTCTTGATCTAATGCTACATCGCCGCAATCGTGGACATGTCCATCACCTCAAGAACAAACACATTACTGTAAGGAGCATCATCATAATGGCCTTCAAACATATGGCCATCCATCTTCACAGCATGAGTGTGTGTCCCTCTGCGAGTGTCTGAGTGCTTGAATTAGCACTTAAGTGAGGGAGACCTTGTGGGAATACACCTGCCGGTGGGTGGGAGAAAACGATAGCGCCTGTGTCTGTGAGGTTATTTATTTCTGATTGCATTTGTTATTTAGCATACGCTGTTAATCATAAAGCCTTACACTGTGTTGACAAACTAAAAACATCTCTTGCATTTTAATATGAGCCATTCTCTTAATCTGTTACAACTCTGCTCTACACACAGTGAAATCTCATAGGGTCCATAATAGGTGTATAATAGCAGTGTTGATTCTGGTATATTTTCCATTCATTTTTCCCACAGGGATTTAAAAAAGGCTTAGCTAAAAAACAAAACAAATAAAAAAAACAAAAAGGAAAAAAGAAAAAGTGATATTTAACAGCATACTTAATGGCTTTAATGGGGGAAAGAAGTAATTGTGAAAAACAATCTAATTCAAAATGATGGTGGAATATATATTACAAATGTTATTGATTATATATACTGTATATTGAGGTCAATATATATCATGGAGGGGTCTACAGTTAGCTGTCATAAAGACACCTGTGCACCTCACAATAAGCCAAAGTCTAAGTAGCAACATGAGCAAAACCATAGAGCTGTCAAAAGACACAAGAGACAAAATTGTAGACCTTCACAAAGCTGGAAAGGGCTACTGGGCAATTGCCAAGAGCTTGGTGAAAAAAAGAACAACTGTTGGAGCAATTGTCCGAAAATGGAAGAGGATAATGATGACTGTCAATGTCGCTCGGATGGAAGATCTCTCCTCGTGGGGCATCAATGATGCTAAGAATGGTGAAGAATCAGCCCAGAACTACACGGGAGGAGCTGGTCAATGCCGTGAAGAGAGCTGCGATCATCGTTTCAAAGGCTACTATCAGTAATGAGACGTCAGGGAAGGCTCCCCTGCTTAAGTCAACCCATGTCCAGACCCGTTTGCCAGGGACCATCTGGATGATCCAGAGGAGTTATTAGAAAGTCCTGTGGTCAGATGAGACCAAAGTAGAACTTTTTGGTCTTAACTTCTTGGCAGTGTTTGGAGGAAGAAGAATGATGAGTGTCGTGCCAATAATACCATACCTACAGTAAAGCATGGGGCTGGAAGCATCATGCTCTGGGGTGTTTTTCTGCACAGTGGACAGGACGACTGCACTGTATTAAGGAGAGGATGAACGGGGCCATGTATTGTGACATATTGGGCAAAAACCTCCTTTCCTCAGTCAGAGCATTAAAGATGGGTCGTGGCTGGGTCTTCCAGCATGACAATGACCCAAAGCTCACAGCCAGGAAAACTAAGGAGTGGCTCCGTAAAAAGCATATCAAGGTTCTGGAATGGCCTAGCCAGTCTCCAGACCTAAATCCAGTCGAAAATCTTTGGAGGGAGCTGAAACTCTGTGTTACTCAGTGAATCCCTCCTGCAGTGTGTGATGAACTACAGGAACCGTTTGACCTCTGTAATTGTTAACAAAGACTTCTGTACCAAATATGATTTGTGATCAATACTTATTTGACACAGTAATTCCCAAATAAATAGTTTGAAAAATCATACAATGTGATTTCGGCATTGTTTTTGTTTTTAGATTCTGTCTCTCACAGTGGAAATGCACCTATGCAGAAAATTGTAGACCTCTCCAGGATTTCTAAGTAAGAGAACTTGCAAAATCACAGGGTGATCAAATACTTATTGACCTCACAGTATATACGTATATTTGTGATTTTTTGAACACTCCACAAATTCTAATGAAAGTATAAATACACTATTGTTCAAAGGCTTTGAGTTAACAAGAACTAGAAATGTAACAAGAAATGGATGCTTTTATTCAACGTGATGCATAAATGATCTTTCAGAATGTTCTGAAATAATTATATGATTTCTGGTGAGGCCAGTGAAAATTCTGTCAGGCCAAGTAAAAACAAAACCACCAATGTAAGAAATTTATGGTGAAAGATTTTAAAGGCCACCATGACTGGAATTATTGCAGAACATTAAAAACTGATACAATTTAAAACCAAGAGACAGTTCCATATGTCAAAAACGTTTTCTTTCAGTAAAACACTTTTGTATAATACATATTGTTTTCAAAAATGTACCTGCAGGCAAGTTAAAGCTGACTATGGCAGGGACAATATAGAATTATAAATAGGTGTATATGACTATGTTCTGAATGTAATCAGTAATACATGACTGAACCAAATTTTGTATTCATGTGCTAAGAGGTAACTTTCTTGCATGATTGCCCAAGTTACAAAAACATAACCTTCCATGAGCAGGTGTATGAAACTGCACTAATATATTTTACCCAAAGGACTTTTCTGACTGGCAATCACCCCATCTGTGTTGGCAGTCACAGTTGGTGTCTTCCAGATGCTTTAACTAAACATGGCCTCAGGGTCAACAAATTGGATGACATGTCTCAAGCTAGTTCATTTCAAGTGACCCAAGTTGTTACGCCATCAATTAACTCAAAGAAGGCCAAGTTTGGGCAAATTTAGAGCCAATTTGTATTCTTCAAAATCAGTTTGATGAGGTAAACCAACAAAAGCCTTTATCACGTAAAGGGTTGGACAGGTGGACGGATGCAAAGATGAATGAATCGTGGCACACTTGACAGAATGCTTGTCGAAATAGAACAAGAACTCTTCCGTTCCATCTAAAGACATGTAACGTTTGTGAAGAAACGAGAGTGATTGATTGACAATAATGTGGCACTCGGCCCAGCTCCATCAAACGTCACCATCTGTCAGCACTGACATTTCCGAACCCTGTCTCATTTCTCCACCATCCTCTTTCTTTTCTCTGTCCGTGGTTCTCCTCCTTAACAAATGTCAATACAAAACAAGTAGACAGATGAGACCAGAAACATCGTCCCCCTCCCAACAGACTCTCCAATGCGTCCAATGGATGGGCCTGGTCCACTGCAGCTCAACTCGACAGCAAACACATGCCTGGCTAATCAGCTTAGTGTTTAAGAACAACACTCTCTTTTTTCTCTCTTCCTCAGCTTAACTCCCCCCCGCGCGCCACACACACTCGTGCGCTCTCATGCACCCTATCACACACACACCAACACACTCCTGCCGCACCTCAGAGCAGGATTAATATCTAATTATGTCAGGTCACTCGTCCAGATGGACTCTCGCTCATCCCTTTGTGTCTCTCTCACCTCTCACGCGGGCCCTCTGACCTCCCGCCGTGTCGCCCTGGCAACACGTCTAGTGTCCCTCGTGTGGCCCGGCGGAGCGATGCAGCTCTCGTGTCCCTCTCGCTTGGGGAAGGAGACCGGAGCTCCTGCACTTGGTATTCTGAGCCCATCATACGCCTGGTTAAGTCTCATGAATAGATAGTCTTGGCAGCGAGGGCGGCCGTGGCCGTGGCTCTGTGTGTGTCATGCCAGACAGATGGTTGAAAACACCGAAAACAAGCACGCATCTGAAGAGCATCAATGCCTATAATGTGCTCTTTTTTCTCTCGTTAATGTTGGAGAACATAATAGTGAACAAAAAAGGATTGTGGTGTGAAAGGAAGATGGCTGTGAGAATTTGCACACTGTTGTAAAAAGGTGCCACAGCCCACATGTGTACTAAAATGACATAATCTTGTTTTTATGTTACAAGGCCAATTTTACTTGTATAGACATTTTATTATACAAAATAAAGTTTTTTATTATTATTTTTTATGTGTAGATACAAATAAGGGATTAAAATAGTAACTTTTGGGGTAAAACAGCTTGTCCCTGGAGCAGTACTCTTAGAAGTACATATATTTACCTTTTTATTTTTACCCCTAACAGGTACTAATTAGCACCTTAGAGTATTAACACATACCCTTAAGGTACTAATATGTGCCTTCAAGGGGTAAAAAAGGTATGGATATGTATAGGGTACTACTCCAGGGAAAAGCAGTTGTACCTCAAAAGGTACATTTTTAAATCCTTATTTGTCTGTGTATAAGATTGATAGCTTTTCTGTAGCTTAAGATGAAATATTTACAATAAAACCAAAACTATATTGTGTAGATGGGAAAATATACTGTATGTGATTTTAGGAGATGTTTTATATAAGTGTGAGACTTAAATGCATACGTAGAACACTGAATAATAATCATGATTATCATGTTCAAACTTCGAAACATATCGCAGTGTCTGGGAATCCAGAGGATTCACTTTAAATGTTTTAAACAAACAGTCACCAGGCTTTGGCAGGCATCCCAGAATTCTGTTTGATGATGTTGTCACTTGAGGGCACACAGATTGCTGTGGCTGGAATTTTGGCAAATCCAACCAAATTCCCAACTTCTACTGCTAGAATTTCACAGTATTCATCATGTTGTATCCTATTGTATCATATGTATATTGAGGTGCATACATATCCTGGCTTGAGGACCTTGTAATTTGATTGGAGACTGGAGAACTTGATTTTGCCAGTCAAGAAAAGAGAGGCTCTATAAAGTGTTCAATGACTTAGATCACATAAAAATGAGAAAAGTAGATCTAAAAGCATGTAGCATAAGATGTATACAGTGGGCACAGAAAGTATTTAGACCCCCTTAAATTTTTCACTCTGTTCTATTGCAGTCATTTGCTAAAATCATTTATTTTTATAATCAAGTAATTTTTTTCTCATTAAATATATATATATATACAGCACAACCACACTTTTTAGAACATTAGTGAAACCTGTGCTTATTGTGATTGTCTACATCCACTAAAGGTCACCTGACTTTACTAAAGTAATTGCTCAAGTGCCTTTTTTATATTCTAATGCAATGAAATTCTACGGATTTAAAGTGTGCCAGTTGTCTATAAAATTACTGAAAGAAACAACCAAACATAGAGGTGTTTTTCATTGGAAACTCTCTATCAATGTTTTTGTGCAATTTATTCATCCTCCTTGTCGATTCCCCAAATTTGGCAACTAATTATAGGTCTATTTAGTTATTTTAACCATTTAATTTCCTTGCACTTACTTAATACTAAACAAGTGGCTACATGTTTCATTAATGTGTCAAATCCTCTATTTGCCAGCTTTAATCCGCACACCTTCTCATTCTTTCCAAAATAAAAGTGATCCTTAAAGTATGATGAGGATTTCTCAGGATGTCTGTCTTCATATAATAGACAGTTCCAATTATAAATGATTTCAAACAAACAAGAGATCCAAATCATGCACACTGCCAATATGAAGTCAGTTTATACCAATAAGAATTAGTCTACCTATCATGGATGTAATAAATCTTGACATCTTCATCAGATGACTATGTTGGATTATGATATATATATATATATTTATTTATTTATTTTTTTTTATCAAAGTTTCATTTAGTCACAGGCATTTTGTTGATTCTCTTAAAGCTATGAATAACATTAACAGAGCATTTATTTAAAGTTTTTATTAACGTCCTTAAAAAGGCAACAAAAAAACTTTTTTTCCTGAGATATTTTTGTTGGATATTCAGGTAGGATGTTTTGGAGAACATTTAAAAGTAACGTTACCATAATTTTTGCCAAACAATGAAATGGAACTTTTCTTCTTAATGTTATATCAAGAAAGCATGTTAAACGAAATATCGATAAATGCTATTTACAAGTGAAACTAGCAGCATTATCTTTACAATAAGTGTAACATAGTAGACTCTGGTTATACTTATAGCAAAAATGGCACCTCATTACTCTAGTACATTATTAAGCATGCCATATTTCGCAAACTTACTAAATGGATGCTAACTTAGCTTGGGACAATAAAGCCCTTCCTATACTGCCCCTAACCAAATCAATCAATCCAAATGATGTTGGAATGCACTTTTATATTTACAAAGCAGCTGCAAATATCTAATAAGATAAAACATGATGCTGGAAAAAGAAATCGGACTTTTCATACAAAGTCTTCATACAGTTGTATGGAAAATTATTTTGAATTGATCTTTAAATTTTGAAGAAATGCTGGCAAAACGTTCTGCATATCAAGACTACATCTGCTCTTTGTCAGAAATATATGACTGATCATATAGTAACACCTTTTTTTTCTCCTTGAAATACAAAAACGTAATTATAAGTTAATCTTCTCAACTACATGGATACATAGTTTGCCTCGTTTATTTAATGCAAATTAATTTAAGCAAAATTTAAGCAAAACAAATGCATCAACAAGAGCAGATAATTACCCATAAAGCACTTATTGTATTGTTTAA
>JAUMHQ010000044.1:8076871-8097995 GCA_032361165.1 Enteromius paludinosus | reverse complement strand
AGCTACATACCTTCTATGTACATATCAGAGAACAATTTCAAATATTCTCTCAATGCATTCTATGGCACCTTTAAATCAACATGAGGGTGAAAAAACATTTTCATGTTTAGTTGAACAATTACTTTAACTACAATGCTATTTAAAGCCTTAATCTAGTGGTAATTGTGATGTCCCTGTGATTTGTGATATCATTAGTTGGTTTTGCATTAGTATTAGAATCTCATAGGACACACTGTATATGTATGTGTGTGTGGTAGCTGTGCTGAGGTGGGCTGCTCTGAGGGGACAGGCTGATCCTCTCTCTGAGTAACAGCAGTGTTAGCTGCAGACGTTGGCTCTAATAAAGGTAATTTAGACCTGCCAACAACCCCCATCGGGTCTCTTCCTGCCCCCAGAGCACACACACAACCTCCCCACATAAATCATTCTCCTTCTCTCTGTGCTGGTGTGTTTGTGTGTTTACTTGTGTGCGTGTAAAGTTTCTTATGTGTGCTTGTTATCTGGAACTGTAGGTGTTTCCGTTATTCCTAAAATTCGTAGATAAAGCGTTGTAACCTTATACAACAAAAGAGCTCCGGAGACACGGAGCATTAATGAGAAGAATAAAGACGTAGAAGAGTTGATGTACGACAGAGTTTCATTAAAGTATTTGAGCAGTAATTGGCTTATAAAATTCCTTAAGCTCACCCTCCAAAGTCTTGCCATATCTTTCTATCTGGTCTCACTCTTTCTCTCTCATTAAATTAGATACCCGCTGGGCCGGCCCGTTCACGGAGCAGCTGATGTCCAGCACTCTGACCTTAACCGAAGCAGGGGGTTATGGGAGAGTGGGCGGTATTGACTTCTCCGGCAGAAAGATGGCCACCCCCTGCTGATCTGATCGAGCCGCTCGCCGAAACACTTTTGAGCAGGCTGCTCCATTAACTTTCGGCATTGTAAACGAGGAATGAATATGGAAGTGCAAAGTTTTTCACCTCTGTATCGGATTTTTATTGTTCATAAAAATGTTTCTTGATGGTCAGTTGCATTCACTTGTTGCAAAATCTGAAAGCGAAACTAATGTGGATGAATAAACTGATAGGGATGGGATGATAGAGGATGGGCACGCTTGGATCTTAGAGCCGCAGGGCGTTCGGGAACGATCATGCATGTGTATGGAACACATCCAGGCTATTAGAATACAAATGCGCCAAGTGCAAAATAAAAAAAGCGTCTAGTTCTCTCAGCTGACAAAGAATGTAAATTGGCTGTTAGGTTTTTTCCTCATTTCCTTTCCCTCGGTTGTCTCGCGAGTGCTAAAACAGCTAAAGGTGGGCGAGGACATGGGAGGTGGATCGCTTTGTTGATGAGCTCTGGGAACAGAAAGCGATGAATGATAAAGCAGGCTTCAGAGAAGACCAATTCTACATGGGGTGAGCGGAGAGAGAGAGAGAAAGAGGGCAATGGAGGGAAGCACAAAGCCTGATCAGTTTGGAAGTGGGCCGCTACAGCCTCAGGTGTGAGAGCACATGAATGAATAAGAGAGCAAGGAGGAAGAGAGAGTTTTCACCAGGGCAGGGTTCACATGCAGAGTGGTAAGAATTACAGTTGAACTCAATGCAAGGCAACTTATACGAGGCAGTTATGTAACCAGTGGGAGTCGCAATACTATCGAGGACCCAGCGACGCTTCATCTTAAAATACAGCTCCATATTTCTCACTCTGTGTAACTTCGGATCATTAGCAAGAGGATGGGGAAAGTGGCTTTCTGTGAGTCAACGAGAAACTATTTTGAGAATTAGTGGAAAAAAAACAACAGCAAGCAACACCAACAGAACCGAGAAAAAAACCTGAACCGTTGCATTCAAATATGCCAATGAATAAAAAAGACTTTCTGCAGCAATAAATCAAGGTTGAAACCAAATGTCCTTCCATCCCTCAGGGTGTTGTGTCGAGAGGAGAGCTGCTGACATCCTGTCCCCTGAGAGTTTCCACAAATTACCTTAACTCTCACCGTCCTTATTTACAATCATCAACCACTTTTTCCAAGGCACCAATGCTGCATTTTTGAATGCCTGTTTATGAAGAAAGAATTCACAATACCAATCAACACTTGCTTTTTCGAATGCAGGGTGAACAAGGTATGCAACAGATTTAAAAAAATGACTCGGGCCATTAATTATTCTAAAACCATTTAGCAAAAAACATAAGTGGGAGGACAAAGCAGCTCGCTAAACTGGGAAAATAAGAGTGCACTGTGGAAAGACAGAGTTAGTATTTTCTCCAGAGTGTCACTACTCATTCCAGGAGACTGAAATGAAATGAAAAACTCCTCCTGGCTCTGCCTAAATGTAAAAAGCTTTTCGGAGGTGAGAAAAGCTGTGAAGTATTTATGAACAGCTTCACCATCTTTTAAAACAGGACTGAGGAGCTCTTGGCATGCCATGCTTCCTCTGGCTGGTGTTCGGTCCACTGGGGCTCTTTTATGAGTTTCTCCAGCTTTTGGCCTCAATGCTCAGAGCAACGTGTAGAGGCCATCAGCACTCAGATGCAACTTGTTCACCATGGGCATCACATTGTTTAAAAAAGGGAACAGCTAAGGGAAGGTGAATGCATTTCTTGGTTTTGTTTAGTTATGCTTGCTCATGAATGCACAAATAATTTAACATGATTTTTGTTTTCTGTTTTTCCTGTAAATAAAGAGTTAACTTGGGAATGAGGTCTGAAAAAACAACATTATCTAACATGCAGAATGTGGAGTGATGAACTTGTGAACAAGTATGAAACGAAAACTACTGGGAAGGCCATGCTTTCCATCAGGGTTTGTGCTGCTCAGTCTCAACTCAGAACTCTCTTTTCAAGAAGCTCAGGGAGCAGTTAAGTGAGAAAAAAAAAAAATCTGGTCTCAGGCCCATTCAGTTAACCTGTCGTCCTAGTGAGATTTTAGTGGCAGTTAGTGGAGCCTCTCGACATGTTTGAGGCATCTGGGTGAACTTCCATCCAGTATTAAAGCCATCCTCAGAGGATGTGGTATTGATCAAGGATTCATGAAAAATCTGTACGTGGCTATGTTACAAGGACAAGGACAGCGGGAGAGAAACCTGATTTTTCCGTCCGCTGTCTGTCTTGTTGTGTGGGCGTGGGCTTAGCAGAGATGGCTGGGGTCTGACAAACCAGATGGGACTGACAGAGAATAGGCTCTGGGTTTTCTTAGTAGCTGGAAGAGCTGCTGATGCTTAGCAAGCGAGGCATTGTTTGCTGTGTGAAACCAAAGAGGAGGATATGTTCTCCATCTGTAATGTTGACAGTGTGAGACACTGTGAGACCAAGACGCTGCATACATTCAACTCGTTTTACTCAAGCTATAAAGCATTCTTGTGTATAATTAAAGACACATCTCCCTGCAGAAGAACCATCACGTTATCAGTTTTTACAGTTTACAGTGAAAATTGTGTTTACTTCATAATGTGTTTCTTGCCGTTTAAGACTAGCTTGGTTGTCATGCTTTATGAATCAAACGTTGCAGTTTTCTCTCTTTTCAGAAAGAACATTTATTAGGATACTTTTCCACTGCGCATTCTGAATAAACGGTTTCACTAGATTACAAGGACTGAATCAATATAGTGTTGCAGTATATTTTACTAACACAGTTCTAAGAAGACACAAAACTACATTTTATATATGATAACCCTCATTAAGTGTGCATATTACATAGTAAAAGTATTTGAATAGCTCGAAACGGAACAGAAATATATGCATATATTGGTTAGAATTTAAAAGCAAATGTTCTTCCAATACTACTAATACAACATTGTTTAACATTCAAATCTTGTCTTTAATGATGTATTCAACATATTGGCACAAAAACAATTGTTCGTTTGTTGGATGTTCGTTTAACATTTATGTTCGTACTTGTTTCAGAATGTTTCGAGAGCATTCTAATGTAACGTTCCCATAATGCAAAAGATGCATGCAAAATTATAAAATTGCATGTTCCCTATATAACAACAGATAATAAATAAAAAATTAAATAAAATGTTCTCTGATTGTTTAAATCATCCAATTAGAAATAAAGTCATCAACCAAAACTATAATATAATTCAATGTTTTAGACAGTAAAAAAAAAAAAAGGTCTAAAGCCAGTGAAAGAGCTCATTTTGTCACTGGCACTGCTGTTAAGAAACTGCTGTGATGTGTGTTTCCAGTATTCAATTACAGCTCTTTGTAAGAAAGCATCATTTTGGTATTCTCTGGCGAAAAGTCTGGCCTATGTTTAAAAGCACAGGCTTGTTTTACAGATACCAGTTAATTCCTCCAATTTAAGGATTGTCAAACTCTTTAAGTAGGTCTAACTTATTATTAACCTAAACTTTATTAATTCTGTGCAGTAATTTGGGAGGAACAGAAGTCATTTAGTAAATGAAAACTCATTTGGTAAATCTATCGGCAAGCCCATTTGTGGAAACATCTTGAACAGCAAGAAAAAGTGCTGTTACAATGTTCCATTGTGTATTCCCACAACATCAGTCGTTTGAAATAACAGGTTTTGGAACGCAAATTCGGAGGGATAATGAGGTCTGGTAATGAAAGCTGGGACGGGACAAGGAACAGCCACAGATAAAAGAAAGTGAGAAGAAATCTGTTTTCGGGCTTGTTAATGTTTGGCCCCTACAGGGCACTGTCATGATTAGCTCTCCATATATTTCCATAATTTCTGTGATGCTCTTGAATGTCCTGCTGTGTGCATCTTCAGGAAACTCAAAATGCAGTAATGATCAGAGCTGCTGAGGGTCTGGCCAGAGACACCCCGTCGCTCGTAAGCAAGACACGCTCTCTTTATAACGACGCTGATAATAACTAACAGCTATGTTGTGCTAAGACTTAAAAAAATCCAAAAATTCTTCCTGCAAACTTTTTACTTTGCATGAACAGGCCAAATAAGCTGATATTATCTCATAAGGCCATCTTATAAGACGAAGATACAGAATGAAAGAGATGGCCATTATGGACCAATTATTTTGAGACCCTGTGTGAAAACTGTAATCTTGCTCCCTTTCAGTCTCTCCAGATGGTTGTGATCTCTGCTCTATTAGCAGCTGTATTGACAAAAGCAGCAGACCTGGCTGTGGAGTGTCAGTAAATAGCTCTCTGGAAGCTGCCGAACTGCCTCGAATACAGTGGAATAATTAACTCCGAAATGGATTTGGCTTCCTCTCTAAAGAGCAAAATGAGCTTTTGTTATTCAGCCACTCTGCGTGCTGATCACACAGAGAATCCAACCGCTTTCTTTAAACCTGTTGAACACGGCTCTAGCGCTGCACAGGCTTTAATACTGTACTTCTCGTCAGTCCCAGTAG
Source organism: Enteromius paludinosus (assembly GCA_032361165.1). NCBI lineage: Eukaryota > Metazoa > Chordata > Actinopteri > Cypriniformes > Cyprinidae > Enteromius > Enteromius paludinosus. Next base: position 8,092,659 of record JAUMHQ010000044.1, on the reverse strand, counting down.
CGAAAAATGGAACTACAAATGACTTCTCTCACAGTGACACAAAAGCTGACAATAATGAAAGGCCGCTGACTGAACAAATGCATTCCTATTTGGATGTTAAAGGGACTCACTGATGCTGTCCTCTCATCCCTTTATGACTTTATGATAAAAGAGGGCCGCTGTATCTCTACAGCACTGAATAGGTTTGGAGCAATATTGCACTGAGAAAGGAAAAGGAGGGCACTTCATTTCCTCTTATTGACTTTGGAGGCCAGTCTTGACGTCATCAATACAAAGAAGTCTGTAGAACTGTGTCTGTCTGTGTGTGTTTTCTGTGTCTGATCACTTTTTTTTTTTACATTAACGTTTTGTTAACGTTAACAGCGATTAATAAATTCTGTAACCAATATAATGTCCATGGTTAGTTAACAGGCTTTGTAAAGTGTATGTAAAGTGTTACCAATAGCATGCACTATATTAAAAGGGGGTGCACCCACGTACATGGCTACATATATTTCAGAGATGAAGTATAAACTTACAAAAACTCCCAGAACTTGCTGACAGATTCTGGAAGATAAATTATTCAAACAGTGGTACAAGAGGATGTCTCAACTTATCTGTCTATAAATCCCATAAAAATGTATTCTTCCTTTATTTCACAACACTTCAGCATGTTATTAAGTGAGGTTCCTGATGGTTTCACAGCTAATTCTTCACCTAAATGTTTTCTCATGGGCATTTAATCATTTTTGGATTTTGCTAATATTACAGTGCCTGCTTTATATTTATGCACACCTTTTTTTTGGTCATGTTCAAGCACATATAACAGTCTGAAGTGGATGGATTACATTTCTGAAGATTAAGGACATCTTCCTTCTTAAGCTTATAGAAAAAAAATGTGGTATATATCGGTGACAAAGCCTGTCATACCTCTCTCCTCTCTTTCTTTCTTTCTGTGCTCCCCTTCTCTCTTTAGAAACAGAGCCATTACAAAAATGTCCAGGAGTAAATAACACTCACATTATAGCAGAAAAGTGCAGCATGAACAGAAGAAAAATAAACAGATGTCCAATGCCTGCTGTATCAGTGTCTCTCCCATGCGGTTCAACAGAACCATCAAGCCTTTGAGACAAACCATCCCACCTCGCAGTGCAAAACAGCATCTCTACGGGCCATTCACAAATCCTCTCATCAGCGTGACATTTGTATGGAATGAGGAAACAACTGGCTCCATTCAGAGAGGAAGCTTAAACAAGGCTGTCTACATTTGGCACACAGTATGTGATAAATACTGAATGAAAGCGAACTTAAATCCATGACGACGCAACAGGAAAACAAGCAAAATGTTAGTCTGTCGATGTGGCCGCATTCTGCTACTATGGCGACGAACGCTACATGGAAAACTGTGCAGGTGACTGAGTAATAGACAAGAATTTGCTATGGTTTCCATGGCAACGTAATTGACAAAGCAGTTGATTTTTAAATAGTACTCCACAGCCATTATAACATTTTGCAGGCTTGCTAGGGGTAACCTGAATGAAATTATAGCTTCATAAACTTAAATATATCAAGTGGGAGTAAAAAATTCTGAATAAATAAGGCAAAGTAGTTCGGGGGACATGATGCTTTCATTTTGTTCAGGAGCTGCAAAGTAGAGATGTGCAAAAATATATGTATTTTGGGTTGCCTGAACTATTAAGACTAAAACTAGTCGGTCTTGAAGGGGTAGTTCATCTTCAAGTGCTGCTACCCATGAACTTCCATAGTATGGAAAAAAACACACCATGCAAGTCAATGGGGACCAAACGAAGGTGATCTATCCCTTAAAGGAAGTAATAAACAATTTCTTAACAATGCAATAATATTATATGCAAATATAATAAAATAAAAATAATACATTATATTATGAACAGAATTATGATAGTAATTTATTCCAGGTTTCAGGGTTGCCTTGGCTTTTAGGATGCATAGTGTTAAAGTAATTAAAACAGAAAGTAAACGTTTCAAGACTTTTTTTTTTTTATCTTAACAAGTGTCAGTATTTAAAAAGGGATACATTTATTTTAATTTCCAGAGAAATTAAATCATCTATACGGTGATTTGAGCCTGTGGGGAAGTTGAGCGTGTTTCTAGACAACTTTTTTAGTCACCCTGTGAGGAGAGAAGCCCTTTAAATAATTGGTAATTACATTTTACAAAACTACAAAAAAAAAGTTCTCATGCTTCTTTGTCTTATTACTGACAAATCCCCCCAAAAATTCACACATTTGTTTGTGGTTTAGAAAGCTATATTAGGAGGCTATACCGTTGGCTCTAAACTGCTGAATGATAAAAGTTTGTTAAAATGGTATGAGCATGGTCATTTCAGCCAGAAATCTTGGGGTAAGTTTAGCCAATGGTGCACTCATTTTAATAATTATAAATTATTATTTTACTATTATATATTAATTCTACATATTTCATTCATTTTAGTCCAAGCATTTTTGATTTTGCTCTTTGTTCTCTTTTTTGGACTTGATTTTGTTCTGAGAATTTTAAATAGGCATTGTTTATGAACAAGTTTTTATGAAATTTCCCAGCAACATTCATGAGTGATATGTTGAGTACTATTAGCCCAGTTCTGTAAGGTAAATTCAATTTGAAAATACCTTCAAATCAACCCAGTGTCTCCCAGTGTGAACGGCCAGTATATCCCAGGCTCAAGGTGAAAATTTTCCATTTTACTTCAGCATAATCAGTGGCCCTCTCCCTTCGGCTCAATTCACCCCTCAGTGAGGGCTAGTTGAGCCAAGAGACCTTTTGGATTTTTGGAAAGCCATATTTTTATGGCAAGCAATTTATTTTAGATACAAAGTGATTATGGATGCACCACATCCTGAAATTTATGTGCATATTTAAGTTGGACCTATTACTGTCATGGGCTCACTTTAAACACACTGTAAGAGAAAACTGGCCAAACACGCTACTATAAAGTATGAGAGTTTCACCTACCAATGCAGTAACAGAGCAGCACAGAGAGCAGTACGGAGACAGCCATGGCACTGAGGGCCGTGCACCTCCATGAGCAGTACTTAGAGGACTTCTTGAACTTGAAGGCGCTGCGGGAGAGTGTGTTGCGGGGCAGTGGCCGTGTGGGGGGCGAGTAGACCGCCCCCGTGGCCATAGTGTAGCCTGGCGTGGCCGTGCTGAACAGAGGAGTGGTGCCGGTGCCTGTCTTAAAGAGAAAGTGCCTGAAAGAAAGAAAAAGAGAGAGACAGAAAGAGAAAAGCGATGAACATTTAAAAGATACACATTTTTAAAGCATTTTGCATTGAACAGCTTAAGGCAATAAATATGAATTCCAAGTACTTGTAAGATCTGATACAGCTCATAAAACCAGTTTTATTATTTTTCAAGCACTTAACAATCGCATCTAGACCTATTCATTGAAAGCTGGGTATAATAACTCAAAATGAGTTTAAATGAATAGTTACTGCAGCACAGATTGTGCACAGAGCAGGGAGCAGTTCAGGAAGTGAGGCGTACAGCCCTCCCAAACTGCCCTGCTCCTGTACGTCTCCCGCTAAGCTAGTGTCACCCTCTCCTGCTGATTGGCACTTAAAGTATGATTGGCTAACAGAAGCCCTTGGCATGTGGTAATTATGCTGGGTAGATATTACCAGCACATTTATTAAGCCAGCCGTTTCTGTTTGCTTGAACACCACAGTGAAAATCTAGCCCTCTTCACTTTTCAACCTTTACCGAACACATCTCAATCAAAGCCCTAGTGTTTGACTTCCCTTTAGCCTGCTGCGTTTCTTTGCCCAAATGAAAATGGAGAAATGGGAAACGTTGTGAGCGAGCGTGTGTGAGTGGCACTTTCCACTATAAATCTGGAATCAGTTGATTGGACTTTGAGAGTTGGAGGAAAAAGCTTTTTCTAATTAAAAATCACCAACGGTATTGTTTCCTCAGCAGAAGAAGAAAAATTGACTTCATTAATTTTAGCATATAAAGATCTTATTATCCCAGGTGTGGACTACAGAGGAAACCAGGACTAGTGGTCTATATCTCAATAAATATAAAGACCTGAAACAAAAGTCTAAAAGCATAAATGTGCATTTTCTGCAGCAGTTCATTGCATATTGGTTTCAAATCCATTTATCAAATTAAAGTACAGAATATTTTCTTGTGTAAAGAGATTTTGAAATTATAGAGTCAATAAATATTACAAGACAATCATAAAATGAAGGTAGGTTTTAACCAGAAGACTGGATTATTCTTTTTTTTTCATGTATGTTTTTTAATTTTTTACATCGTAACGTACATCTTTCTATTCAAGGTTAGTTCAAGGTACCTAATAATAATAAGCCTTTTTTATCCTGTATAGAAATGTCTCTACAGAATTACCTGTAAAAAACAAACCTAAGAAATATTTCCTGGAGTTAAAATCTAACCCTGGTCTCCCCAATACACATATTCAAGTCCTAGACATAACCCTCTTCCACCACATGAAATCCCCTCCCTTTGTTAAACAAAACATCTCACAAGCTTGCAGAGCTAAGCAATTCTCTAAAACTGCATGGTTGTCTGTTCGATTGCATTCTTTATGTTGACAGAATGACCCATGAAGACACTGAACAATGGAACAAACAGATGATTCGAGCTGCGATATCAAATAACACTGAGCACTAAATCCAATTAGCGAGACAATTCGACAATGTCTCTGCATTCTAATGCAGCGAAAGAGAGACAGACAGAGAGAGAGAGAAGGAAACTGTGCTCTTGTTCTAGTGCAGTAAACAGTTGCTGCCAACTCACTTTTACTCTAACATTATCCATCAACCAAATCAAAGCCAAGATGCTGTGCAAGGCAGTCAGGATTTAATCTAGTAATGCAGGAATATCTATTAAAGAATTAGTCAAATTAAAATATTAAAGCCCGTGTAACTTGATTTATGCAAGTGGCGAATCGATTAGCATATTAGTGGATTTTTATTGCAACTTAATTTAGAGCAATTACTCCTAAGCAAGTATCAGTGTCAGAAGTGGCTGCCAATCAAGTACCTCTTGATAATTTACATTAATTGGCTAACCCAACAAGGGAAGGAAGAGATATAGGATCGGAGGTTTGGCCAGTGCATGACTGCTTTGTCTAAATTCGGTCGGCTAAATGTGACATTTGGTTGGCTCAGCGCTGGCCTTCTGTTCGGGGGGGTCTGGAGATTTAGCACTTTGGTTGGCTCAGTGTTGGGCTTGGCATCAGCAGCTGGCACCATGAGAAGACTCAGGAGCACATACCCGTCCCCATAGCCGCCCTCGTGGCACACGGGAGGGAACACATCCATCTCTATTAAGTTGTCATGCCCGTTTTCAAGAACTGCTTGCTTTGCTAATTTTCTACATGAGAAAGACAAACAATTAGAATAAAGGTCGTCAGTGCTTTCTGGTGATGAGACAGTCAAGGTATTTCTAATTATGAGTTTGGCAGCAAATTCCACAGAGAAAGAGCTTTCCAGACGACAGTCAGTCATAGCTGAATGCACCCTGAATGAAAGACAGACCCACACACATGAAAAGACTCATAAAACAAGTATACTGCAGTTTTATGTTCGATGCATCAATCCGTTTTCCTCTAAATGGAAGCACTAACATTCTCTGATATGGAGGAATATTTATTACGGTGAATAGAGCCACAGAATTACTCGAGCACGCTGAATGACTGTAAAGTGTTATTGGTAGGCTCTCTGCATCCACTATGAGCTAAGTGTGAGAATGTATTAATTACTATACTTCCTCTACAGTGAACAGCATCCTCTGGGCGAGGGATGGGAATCTCTAGAGATGCACATAATCTGAAGCAGTGGTTTTCAATTGGTGGGTCGTGACCCTGTAATGGGCCGCAGATCTGGTCTGACAGAGCTGCAGGCGGCAGGGGAAAGCAATGTTAAAGGTCAAAAAATAAAATGCAACTAACCATGTAATTGTGTGTTGTTAGGATGTAAAAATAGGCTCGTCAACTTTTATGAGGGAGAAAACAACTTTTCCTGTATCTTGTTATCTCGTTGACATCAAAGGCCGTGTGTGCAAACATATTCTGCTGTATTTTGATGAAAACTCATCTGTCTTGTTGGAGGCTAGTTAAGCTACCAACATGAACAGCTTGTGTGACAAGACTTCAGCCTCAGAAACCATGAAAAACTACAAGGTAAAGGAAAATATCCAGACTATATTTAAACACCGGTTCACTTGGTTTGTGCTGACCACAATGTGTTTATGCAGCGAGTTATTGGCTGCTGAGACATTTATAAATGAGCAATAATTAAAATATATTTATCAATGTTTCACTTCATTTCACTTCGTTTTTGCTTATTTATGCAAGCTAAACATTTTTTTGCGCTGTGCCTATCGAAAACCAAAATATAATATCGCTTAAGAACCACTGATCTAAAGCCACAGGGCAATGTGGAGTTTCTCATTCCTCTCCACAATATCCCTGCGGGTTGAAAACTGATGCATAGATTCCAAGAGTAATTCAGTATGACTTTGCACATGACCTCTTGGTTTTCCTGCATAACACCACCATGACCTACTCTCTAACCAACTCACCCCTCTGACCTCATAGCAGGAGTTCATTCCTTTACTTTATGTTTTTACAACAAGTGACTTGAAGATATGTAACTCAATAACACGATTTGACCATATGCTCGTCGGGCTTGAATGACACCGACTGGCCTGCTTTGATACTAACCACACAACAGTCTTAAAAATACTTTCTACACAGTTTCAAATTCATTTTTTGCCCTACCTTTCAAGACAAATGAACAGAAAAAGACAAACTCTGGGAAATTTAACACCGGAAAGACCAATTTAAGTCACTTTTGTCAAAAAAATTATAAATGTTATTTGCATTTTATGATGACTGATGACATTTTCAATTAATTCTATCCTCACAGTTCATATGGCAGTTATAGTCATATAACATCGGGTTGCATCACAGTTAAAAGGATCATAGCAATAAGAACAATTGTGGAGTTGGCTTGAAAATAGTTCTGAATTCCTTTGAATGCCCAGATTAGACTCTTAGTAAAATGTTAATACAAAGTACATTCATCGGCCACTTAAACTAGCGATAATAGAAGACGGGTGATAAAAACCAGAGATAAAATCTCCAGCTGTAGTATCTGTGGACTGACTGGGGCATCTGGTGTTTGGGTAAGACAGGATAACGTTCCTTTGACACTGAAGACAGCGAACAGGGATTTCGGAGCATGAGGGACGGGATAACCATTGTTAATTGATTACAGCAGGCATGACATCAGGCTGTAAATTGCTATGCTAATCCATGTATCTCCTTTCACGTTTGTCATCCTCTGACAAATGCCTTCACAGAAGATTTAGGAAGAGGGAATGCAAAAGAGAACTGGAAAATAACTTGACAATGCGTATATACGGCGGCGGAATCGAAGATAGTCTACTTAAAAGAGAATACAATTTAGGAAATTGGGATTACTAGTGGATGCAGTGAAATATTAGATGAACTGGTAATAACAATATTTCTACTCTCTGACAAAGGACCTTCAGAATTAATATCACTTTTTGTTTTATATCAGTTTTAGGCTTTATTCATGCTAACGTGTAACAACTCTGTGCTTCACACTTATATCTGTAGTCAACCTACAGTACTTGTGATAAACAATATCTCTCATAGACTTAGACATAGAAACGGGCCTAAGTGATGTTAAGATGTAGGTTTCCACTTCTTAACACAGTATGATGCAGAAAGAACAAATGTAAAAAATCATCATAACCTCTATGTGAAGGAAAATGCTAATAGGGGCTATTGTTATTCTCAAGGAGCCCATTTTTTTCATTGCTGCCGGCAGTGAGTTCTTCAGTGAACATTTGCAAGTCATAAAAGTGACAAAGGACAAAGTGTCAGTACTGAATGATCCTAAGTGCTTAAATAAGCCTGTACTGAGTGGCATTTCACAGTTGCTGTGTGTTTTGTCTGTGTGGATTGACTGTTCCCTGTTCCTAAACCGTTGTTAGAGATCACAGATAAAATAACCAAACTTCTAAAAGCTCTCGACAACTGGCTGGGCTTGGCAGGTTGGTGTGTGATTGTACTCCGAACACAATCCGCTATGAGTCATCAGGCTTTCACACTTTTTTTTTAATTACAGTAACTTCTCTTGATGTTATATTGATGGATGAAGCTTTACTTTAATGACAATTTGATGCCTGGTTTTGTTTTAAAGCAATAAATCACTGCTCTTTAAAACCACTTTCCAAAGGTAAAGACAACAAACAAAGTAAAATGTTCATTGGGCACTTCCTCAGTTTACGCTCTTTTGCCCGAGGAAAATTTAGAGGAGATTTATTTAAGGCTTTAATTGCTTTTCCTCTTCATAACAGGCATATATCAATGGTAAATGAGTTTTTGTAATCAAGCGCAATGAGTACTTCCTTTTCTCGTGTGATGGTGAAATTCGTGAGGTCTATCTTTAGCTTTCTAACCTCTGAGGCGTGACATGGGAGCTGACCTATGAGTCAAAAGTGCTTTGAGATTCACGTGAGGGACTGCTGTGTGCGGCTGATGTGCTCTTTGCTGCTTATCTCCACATTGAGAATAGCTTTAAAAATAGGGCCTTTTTGATATGTACAAAAATAAAATAATGTCCAGAACAGAGTAAGTTGCAAGATACGTTATTTTGCCTAGAGCAAGGAAAGAGGTTTCAGAATGTCAAGAGCTTTAGTGTTCGCTCTCATTTCAAGATAAATACATTACCACTCTATCTCGAGCAGAACATGTATGTTAACAGCCTAAGAAGCAAGAATTCGCCAGTTTTACATTCTCTGAATGTGAAGATCTTGAGTTATTTGAATCAGTTAAGGACCGGCAGGTGTCTCAAGAGGCTTCTCGTGTTTCTCTATTCCCCACTTTAACAGTACCATCAAATAATAATGAGAGTAAAGACAGTAGAGTGAGGTAATTGACTGTACGAAAGCAAGAGTCATGATCGTTTAGGCTCAATTGCCTGTTTAGCACAAATTGTTCGCAAATTACAAGGATGTGGAAGCATATGCTCTGACGTGATCTGTATTTCACCACAAGGTTCATGACAATGTCAATATTGGCTTAAAGGTAAAGTCAGTAATTGCTGAAACAATGCCACCTGAGCCCCGGGAACCAATCGTTCATGCTTGTAAACACATGAACACAGTCTTCATTGAAGCCTATTGGAAGCGTGTCACTGGAGCAATTTACTATAACTAACAGCCCATCTCTTAAACAAACCCTGAATTGTTCCTCTAATGAAATTTATGTAAAACAGCCACTAAATAATGGCAAATGATAACTTATTCCAGCTCAAGTAAATTAGCAGGATACGTTTAAGGACTGGATGGTGCAATTTTCTTCAAAGGCTCATGAAGCCTACTAATTTTTTTGATTTATTTCTTCAGCCAGCATCTCCTGCCTCAAACAAATCAATGGACTTGTTCAGGAACACATGTTGTAAAGCGTATTTCCACCCTCTGCCAGCACGCTTCATCCATTTACTAGTGCTGATGTTTTTGATTATTTTCATCTAAACTTTACTGTTGTGCCTTTCGGGGAGCTGGATGTTTTGTTTATTTGAACTCTAAAAGTCAGTCTGTATCATGTAAACAGTTGTTAAGTAAGCTCCATGTCTAACTTGGAACACGGCACCTTTTGAACCAAAGCTGCTATTGTAGACACGCAACAATGTGTGCTTTCGAGCGTAACTGAACGAGTGTGTGTTTTAGGAGTGTTTATCTCAAAAGATGCGCCACTATAGTACGGATTTACAAGGATCTGTGAGTGTCAGAGAGCCTATTGAATGTGTGTGGTCCAGTGTGGTCTTCCTCGGGATATAAACAGAAATTTTAGCTCTCTTGCTAATACAGTATCTACAGAAATCTACTAAACGCTTTGTCAATAAGAGTGCAGGACCAGTAAGTTCATTTCGAGGATATGGTGTGACCGCTGAGACAGAGAGAGATGAAGAAAAACAAATATCTGACCGTACGTTGGGAAAAGAGACAGAAAGTAAAACAATGTGGGTGAACAACAATGGACTAAAGAGCAAGAATCTTGGTGCGGTTGACACAACAAAAACTAAAAGAGCAAGATGGCCACATAGTAAAAAAAACAAGTGAGTGGAAACAGAGAAACAGAGGGAAAGACCATAAAGGAAGTGTGGCTGTTGGATATTCCTGTTTTGGGACCACTGTGTCCATGTGAAAAGCCATGAGGTGAAACTCGAGGGCGGCGGTGCTAGAGCAGGTGTGTTATTCCTGGATCTCTCAACAGTGTGTTTGCACTGGCGCTCATAAAATATAAACTCAAAAGCAAGCCACTCATCAATACTCGCATGTCTGAAGACCTTAGTCAGTGTATGTGTCATCTTTAATTTAGTGCAAGTGAATACAAGGCTGTGAGGGTGATGTACAGTCTGTTTAATGTCCAATTTTTGTGTTTTTTAGGGTGGTCACAATAACCAATATTTAAGCAGTCTATAATAACATATTACATTAACTTAATAACCTTATTAGCAAATGCAAATAAACAATTGCCATTTAAATAAATAAACAAAAACACATTTTCTTATTTTTTATTAATAATATAATAATTATAAATAAAAATAATGAATAAAGTACTTGTCAATATTGTTGCAAGATTTATATTAATACCATTATTTGATTAATATTCCCAGCAACATAAGGTTTAAGGCATAAATCCAATATGTAGCTTACTTATTTTATTTTAAGGCAAACACACTGTATTTACATCTATACCTTTTCAAAATGCTAATTTTCATTGAGAAGTAATTTTGACCATTCATGCATGAAGCTGCATTACACACAGCCTATACTGTAGTAAAATACTGTTGCATTTACTTTCCATTTCCATTTATTTCAGTTTGACCTTCGGTGCCATTTACATCCCCAGAGCATTTTCAGACGGACAATTTTCAGATTTTGTTGGCTTGATACTGAGGTACCATTAGCCACTGAACGGACTGTACATATATCCCTTAAAGCCTCACTCTCATTTACATCGAACTTAATATTCTGTCTATCCAGACTAAGGCCTTTCAGTCTGTGGAGGGGGAAGTGTTGCTGTCTCTTTTTCTCTTGACTGCCTTTTATCAAGTATTTTCAAAGTACGGCAGTATAACATTTAGCACAATGACAGCATCACTTACCAAAAAGTTTCTGGAACCACCCTAATTTCTTTCTCTCTGCACTCACCCCTCACTCTGTCTTGGTGCTTATATCACGCAGGATGAATGAAAGGAGTGCGAGGTGGTAACATAGCTTAATGGGGGAGGCTTAGTCATTATATATACAGTGTCACTAGAAAGAGTAGATCAAAAACAGAGAGAGACCATTACAACGCTAACGTACAAACCCCCAAAACAAAGCGTTCCCTTCTGCTAGCGTTTAAAGACCCCTCCGAGTATCCTCCGAGCTTACAGCCTCACTGATTTATGGGAGGAAAACAACCAAACCGTATCCTCCCCTAAGCTTGGCAAGGCCTCAGTCACTCACACTGGGATGTTAGCAGAGTCAGCAGAAGCACCTTTTGACGCTGCCACATTAGAAACCGTTTTGTGAGACTGATGATAAACAGAAACCTAATTTTGACTGATGCTGATTGAAAATTCCTTGATGAATGATGGATGTAAACTATACGTTAAGGCTTGTTAGTATGTCTATTAGTTAACTGGATACAGGCTGCATTATATATATATATATAAACCCTGCAGTGCTTTGATAGAGATATATAGATCACGTGTCCCGCCGTGTGAGGAAAGTCAAATAAAGGTCCTTTCCATAACACAGGCCACACTTTGGGATGTAACTGTGCTGGTGTGTGCGCGATTGCGTAACTGACCTACTCTCCAGCGGCACATTGCTGCCCAGGACCCAGCTGTCCTGCAGCGGCACTGACTCGGGTGTGGTTTGCAGTTCGGCGGGGAGGGCGGCCGGAGGGGCCGGGCTCACGTTCCTGCGGCTGCTCAGAGAGTTGTGGTTCAGCGCCGTCACCGACGGCTGAAGCTTGTGCGGAGGTGGCACCGGTGGCAGCGTGGACTGACCCTGCTGGTGCTGATTGGACGGTTGCTCTGTGGAAAGAACCAAACAGAACTGGGTTAACCAATGGCGAGCAACTCTGCGCAGATGTAAGCAGTTGTCTTTGGTAATTAATCGTGGCAGTTGTGCAAATGTGTCTGGATGAATGTGCTTTTGCCAAAGAACATCTGGGACATATTACAGCAGGGTGATGATGATTTTAACTATTTAGTACCCACCCCCACCAGCTGTCGAGTATTTGATGACAACGACACATATGCACGTTCCCATACACATATACAATAAGCATATGATTGAGATGATTAGACCGCTTTCCCCTGGGACCATGGCAGCACTTATCTGTCAAAACTGCAGTAAATCCACCTAACGGTTTCTTTGGGACTGCCCCGTGTTAACAAGAAGTGTATGAAGCAGCAGCGTTCGGGTAGTGGAGCTTCATAGCCAGTCACATTATTGATATTTCAGTGAAATTTCATAGGAGAGAAAGTTGTCTGTTGTCAATGATGTAGCAATGTAGAAAGCTCACATAGAAAGTCAAGCCAAGCAGCTTTCTGCATGATCTTAAAGTCTAGTTTTGATCATTTATTTGTACTAATGTAACAGTAAGTGGCTAGACAAAGGTAGAGACAGTGTATGCTTACTCTCTTATCATCTTTTAGTCGTTGTCTCTTTTCCTTATCTCTCAGAATGGCTTCACACATTGAATAAGACTTACTAGGTCTCATTGGCAGAAGAACATAATCAGAGCCTTAACAGCACCTTTGCAAGCTCCCTAACACACACACCTCTCTAGTCGTAGAGCAGACGTGAGAAAATGGGGAGGTTTTAAGGGCCGATTAAGCTGTGTACTTAGCCTACAACTAGCTATGTCGATTTCGAATCAGGAATCTTAAGCAGCATTTGTCACATAGCAAGGGATCATGTCCTTCTTTAAACCTCTGCTGAGTCAAATCTAGAATGAGAAATTGAAATGGAGTGAAAGAGATTACGTGCTGTAACTTGAGGCCAAAAAATCCTTTTTCCTTGAACACAGATAAGATGAAACACAGCGATATGTATGCGAAGCAGTCTTCCCAGAAAGACAAAACCATTGCTCAACTTACTGCGCTCTGCTGTGTTGCTCATATGGCTGTCTTTGATGGCAGTTTGATACAGCAGGGTTGCTGTAAGAGCTAAGCAGAATGACAAACAGCGAGTGAGTGAGTCTGCAGGGCGGTTGAGAAGCTTCTGGCAGATTCGGACTCTCCTCGGGTGTGACAGGGCCATTTTATGGCATCTCTGACCTTTTCTAGAGCTTCTTGTACAGTATGTGTCTGCTTCATTCACCCTCGTGTCCTGTTCCTCTCTACAGACTTAAACTCATGTGAGCAGTCTATAGTACAGCAGGTTATAAGAATAATTTCTGACAAAGGCTCTAACCTTACAGTTTTTTTTTTTTAAGTTTGAAAACCCTATTTGCTATGTGTGACAAAAATAAATAAATAAATAAAACTTTCTTAAAGGACTATAAAACTTACATTAGTAGTGGGCATAAACAGACACAGTCAACTTGGTAAAAAGTCAATATTTTTCAAATAATAATTTTTCAGCTTTATTGCTTTCTCAAAAAAAAAAAAAGAATATATATATGTATTACATTTATGTTTCATATATATATATATATTCAAATCTAAATAAACTAAATTGGTAATTGTAACAGGAACGGATGAGTTGTCATGGTGACAGACAAAGGACAAAGAGCGGAGGAACAGACAAACAGTACATATAGTACGGGCTGGAGTGTCCTCTGGCGGAGCCTGATGGCACGTTCAGCTGCCATCATGACAGTAATATCTATACATGCACACATAAACATATATACATATATATATATATATATACAGTATGTACCATACAGCAAAATTTACAAAAGTTTGAAAGCCCTATGCAGTAGAAGTGAAGATTGTTCAAGGTTGCCGAGCAACATGCCACATTATTATAAAATTCAACAGATGTGCGGTCGCAGGTGTGCAAGTATGCATACATTTTCCGGTGGCTTCAGACTAGCCAGATTCACAAGGTTGAAAATTCTGCAAAAATAAGACTATTGTGATACCGTTAGCGTGATATATACGGTTTTTGTCAAACAGCCTATCCCTAATGATGATGCGATTCTAGCCCGGCGGTTCAGGTGTGTGTGGCTGATCATGAATCAAAGAGGATGTTCTGACCACCCCCGCAGTATACTGGGATACAGTGTGCTCTCTTCAAGTAAAAATGTGATGTGCTGAGAGAATGCAGGAGAGTAAGAAAGGTGAGCTGAGAAGCTGAAAGAAGAAGACAGGTGTGGTGTGGATTGCTTAAGGCAACACACAGGTACATGAGTGCAAATCTGTTGGGAATCACAACACATCTAGCTTCTAGCTTTTGTCTGAGGTCTGTACACATGTTCTATATCTCCCCTAAAAGTCATCCACACAAACACAAAACCTCAGGATATGCTGCCCCCCCCCCCCCCCCCCCCCCGATTGATCTATTCTTTCACCAAAACAAAGCAAGTACCTGAAACCCAAAGGCAGTGAAAGTGCACAGACAGCTTTCAGATTGGATTCTCTTAAAGTCCTCAGGGAAGTGCATGCGTAAATTTCCGTAGTCTGGGTGTATACGTTCCATCGGGTCCTATCTGCTTTGCAGCTGGCGGCTTCAAAGAACACAACAACAAAATCAAAAACAATGGAGGGAGAGGAAAGAGGAACTGTTGAGCCTGTTAAAATTCAATTTCCAGCCTCCTCTGCAACCGATGGCGCATGGTACCACTCACTCCCATGATAATCAAACTGTCAGACACACAATCGTTGTGGGAAAGGCACTCTTCTGTACTCAATTCGCTTTTGCCCCCCAAAGTAAACACAACTTTATATGCTTCCTGTGTCATTAGGCCTGGGGAAGATACTCTTTCAAAGATGGGTGAAAGAATTTTAACCCAAAGAACTCACACTGTGGCTCACAATCAACGCTTCTCAATGCTATTTAAATGGAAAATAAATCTTATTATAGAGGAAAATAGTAGCTATAGGTGTACAAAACATTGTTTTTTTATATTTACATATTGAAAACAGGCAGAATGCTGTACTAATTCATTTGTATTGGGCAAAAAAAAAGGGCTTTGGTCTTGTTTTCTAAAAACGGCAAAACAAATCATTGCATAAAATATTAAGAAAATTTTTGACATTTCCCGTGGACATAAGAGTTGACGTAAAACACACAGCGGGCAAAAAATGAATGTGTATCTTTATTGAATCTATCTTTCATTTTGTCTCATCTTTTATAATGATATCGTAATTATTAACTTTTGAATAAATTGCCACAATAACAAGTGTGTATACCTGCCAAATTCAAATGACTGCATCTCAGCAATACTTTGGATTAGAAAGCAAGCTGGAAGAGTTTTCATTGCATTAATTGTAATGAAAATATTATCAGGCAACACTGACAAATTGTTTTCAAGCATAAATCTAACAAAATGTAGTGTACGCTTACAGCAAGAAATTAAACTGACAATGGGATGAGAAAAATAAACTCCAGTAAACCGATCCTGTTTTAGGAATGTTCATACATATATACTGGAAAGCAAGACTGATTTCAATAGTACACGCTTCCTCATAGAGTGTAATAGTAAGTTTGGCGTGCTGTCCTGGGAGCGAGCCGGGAAAAGGGCAGGTTCCGAA